>JAODUO010001566.1:45000-105501 GCA_025642075.2 Ridgeia piscesae
TCGCTGAGATTTGTACCTGTTGACACAAGTTAACCACGTCCAAACATACCTTTATACAGGAATCACAATGGACTTTTTTAAATGTAAAACGTTGGTGATGTATTACCAGGAATAACGGCATTACACGTGGTATTTACATTACGTTTCAACGTTCTAAAGACAACAATCAACCACTATATTATTACAGTGGATGGTTCGACGACGACGACGAATATAAGGATAGTAATGATATATTATTTATAAATTATCTATAATTTTCACCAATCTGAGTATGTAAATGCAACAAACAAGAAACGTAGACGCGCAAATGCCGTAGTGAAAGCAACGAATCTGGATGGAAATGCGATGTCAGGCAAACAAGATTAATAATATCGGGATTTATATAGCCGCCCGAATTAACTCTTGGGGCTATACACAAAACTGCATTATTCAAAATTATAAATTTATATAGTATATATTATTTTTAGTAAATATATATTGTAAAAGAGCTGGCTTAAATTCCGTGTTTGGGCTACTACAGAGAATGTACGTTTGCCAGTTTCGCTCATGGTTTTAGGGTGATAAATGTGATGACCCAACTATTACAATATGTTGTATAGTCGTTGTGGCTGCCTCATACATTCTAACATGTAATACAGTACCTATCAGCAGCACAATCGCCAGGAGGCAGAACTGATCCCTTGAAGTGTTCGCCATTGCAGCAGTCCACGGCACTCGGTGGCGCCACCTGGTCCTGAACAGACAACGCAACAAACCTTGGTTACCCCAGATGCCGTGAGGTGGCAGCACCTTTGGGCCATCACATCATTATAATAATAATGTTCCCGGCGACGTTACGTAGCCGAGCGAGATCAGAAAGCGAGATTAACAACACAACCACTCGAATAACAGTTCAACGTAACGAGCGTATGCCTACTGGAGGTAGACATATTAGATACACTTTAACTCTATGTGTATGTTGCTTTTTCATTCAATGGTAAAATTCAAAATCGAGTCTCAGTTATACGATGTAAATGGCTGTAGTTGTTCTTGTTGTTTCCAGCATTCAGCAGGGTTCTGCTGACTAGTATGTATATATTGTGGTTACAACGTTATAATCTCATGAGGTCTCATTGAACTATAATTATTAAGGTGCTACATTCGTATATGTCAGAGCAGGATGTCTAACTGTGCTCTGATCCCTAACAGAATTGTTTTATTTTAAAACAAACATTGAATTTAAGCTCTTTTGAAAGCTACATATATATCTTGCAGAATGCAAAAACAATCAATGACATCCATTCACGCAGTAATTATTTACCCACTTTACAAAAGACCACCCGTCCTGCTTAGGGGACACACACATATGTCCAATACTGTATGCAATTGTCTTCTTCTTCCGGGTTACCGCCTAGCCTCAACATGCTGAGGATATAGGCTTATGTTGCTGACCACACTATGACTGACAGCTTGCACATATATGCATTTTTTTTTATGTGACAGCTCACCTTATAATCTGTAAGAAAATCATATATGTGGTGGTATAAAAATTAAAAATTAAAACAGATATGCAAATGTAAACCTATATAATCACTTTAAAATTGGGATTTTATAAAAGTGACATTTCACAACTTGTTAAATATAATGCCATTACACAATCCAATTACAACACTCGCTCAGAACAATGGAACAATGATTACAATCTCATCACGGAGCCCATTGGCCAATACTAGATCAAAGGTACGCGTGGTCACACAGTCAGAAGGCTTGTCATAAATTGTGATACTTCTTGGACTCCCGTGACTTGTCAGACTTTCAGGTAATCTAGCCGGGCTTGAATGATTATTCGAAGCAAATAATGCACACCTGCTGATGTTACCCCCTCCCCATAAAATCCTATGTCCCGGTTATTGTCATTAGGATTTCTATATACATTGACAAGACGTGCGTGCTTTCCAACATCGGCTTTGTGATACTGATACGATAGTTGCTATTGATTTATTCAAAATGCAAAAAAATGCAAAGGATAGCCGTAGCATGCGAATTCCGCCTAACTGTGGAGTTAAAACGAAAGTCGATGGTTTCAGGAAAGGTCATCATCCATGCCATCCAGCTTCGGAGGTAGACATGCCTAAGACGACTGCTGGTCTCTGACTGTCCAGGCTTTTTCGTGAAATAAGTGTTCCGGTCCCTGGTATGAAATGTTAACGTGAATCCATATATAAAGGTCAACCTGCCACTACACAATGTCTGTCAGCCACTCCGCACTCAGGTCACAATTTATCTTGTTTGGTCGTAGTAGAGACGTTGGACGCTACGCGGAAAGACGGGTGTTGCTACGGAAATTACATCACAGTCACGCTGCGACATTGCCGCCACATAAAATGTAGAGGAAACATGTCTGGATTAACCTGGAACACGACCACACTAGCAACGGACAACAATAGACATGTTCGAGGTATTTATGGTGACCAGTGCTCCTGTCGATGTTTTATCTGACTCGTTTTTAACGTTTTATTTAATGCTTAATACAACGGTGGCACCTAGCCTCACCATACTTTACTCTAACGCACCGGTATAGACTCTGGGAGGACACGAACTATTTTAACGATATTTAACCCATCCGCTTGATGTATTCATAATCATTGCTCCACCGTTGCGTCGACATGATTTGTTACATAGCGGCTGATTTTGCAGAACAATACTCAACGCACGGTGCACGGGTGATATTCTCTATGGGAACTCAAACATACTACGCTTTTTGAAATACCCGATTTATATTTAAACTATATTTGCATTTCACAATTGCACATAGCTTATCATATCGCGATTGCTTTTCTATGACTAATCTCTGCACAACGACACAGGTAATCTTTATGGGAATGTATAGCTCGATATTTAACCAACCCGCTTGATGTTTTCATATAGCGTTTAATTAGGCAGCACCATACACTACTCAACAGTATCGGTATAGATTCTTACAATATCTGGAACCAATTTCCCATCAACTCAATGTCATCTCAAACTACAACCACCTTTCCTATTGATTTGACTAACAATAATAAATTGCCCGTGTAAGTTAAACTAACCGTATCTGGCGTATAGGCATTTGTTATTCATTCATTATTTGTTTTGCATAAATTATGCCAATATCTATCTAAAGCCAATGGCCGCGGTAACATCAGATCTAACACATTTTGGTGCACTGTGAACAAACCATCACTTACTTTGATACATCTTCAAAATTTGAGAAACATAGTATAAATATAATTTTATCTACTGCATGAATGTCATTTAATTTCAATACTTCTAGCTAAATGTTATAATGACACAAATGTGATTAATTACAAAACAAGGTCTGCTCTGTTTTTTTATCCCATATTATAACTTGAGATAGGTATATTGAATATAAAAAATAATGACACGCATTGAATCAGATATATTTCGTTAGGAATATCAAGTTCATATCGATATATTGAATATTTGATTAGATACTGCGCTCCAAGTATACCTAAAATTGCAAACGTTTGACCAAATGAAAACTGAAAATGGCAACTAAAGGTAACATTTAAATTAAAATCAATTTCCAGGCATTATTCTATTTAGTTATTAAGTGAGTATATAGAACTGGACAAACATCATAAATATTCCAACTAAGCTGACATTAGATGGTGTACAGGTACTTAATGGCTTGGAAATACATTATTGTTGGCACAAATTATTCAAATTAGCTATATAGTATGGCCGCCATGACATCACAGCTAACTTAACCAATCCATAATAATGCATTATGTGAGACGTGAGGGTGATAGTAATAACAACACATATGTTATATTAAATACTCCAAAGTACATATTTGTGCAAAATATAATGTTTATTGTTAGGTAATACTAGATTATTGTTTTATTTAATGACTCATCCGATTCTTTTTCCGAATATTGACACTTGCACGTTACTGGTTGGACTTTGCCTAAAGACTTGATCAAATCAAATAGTAAACAAAAACATAAAATTTGTAATATTAATGTTCCAAAACTCGTGGCTTTATCCCAAGCGAGAGATGTTTCTTCTAGTTCTTCTTCTTGTTGTTTCCAGTAGTCGGCAGCGTTATATAACTGACTAGACTGTATATATATATATATATATATATATATATATATATATATATATATATATATATATATATATATATATATATATATATTTTTGTGGTGACAACAGACAAGACAAATAAACACCAACTGTTGTCGTTCTAAAATGATAGATGTTAAGACCGACGCGACAAGCGCCAACTGTCACACACTAACGACGTTCATTTCCCGTGATATGTGTGACACATGCGATCTGACCCTAGATTCACAACTTGTTGTGTGAGGCTTCAGCGTGATGCTATTGGATCGAGAACGAACTGTTCTGTCACCTGCTGCAAGACCGCAGCAGCTAAACACGTGCGTCACCGAACCAGTTATATAAAATGTCAAAGAAACTAGGGCACAGATTCTTATCTGGTTTACTTCAAGTAGAAATTGGTTCGCCATGCACCAGGCTTTGATATCAAGCTATTATAAAGCGTTACATACGCTAATCTACGCCGGTGGCTTCCGATCCTTATTTGTCAATAAATGAACGTTTCGCATTCACCAAATCAAGAAATCTCTAATATATTATGCCGGCTGCTTACAGGCGCACGACATCGATTCACACCGGGTGAACATCTACGCGGAAGAAAGTAACTTCCTTTCGTACACGTGTAAAACGCTGCTACGAATGTCACTTTATGCAGATTCATATTTTCAGGTATGGTCAGTTTGCACAAAAAGTACTACTGGCGAAGTCGACAGAGTGTTTGAGCTGCTCGTATCGCTACAGGCATCAGCTTGTTCAAACATGCGGGCAACCAGGAAGTTGGCGTACGAGGTGAGGATTGTGGGGGGGGGCGGGATGATGGGTGTGGGATGTAGGACTAGGTTGTGGGATGTGCGTGTGGGGTGTGTGGTGTGGGGTGTGGGATAAGGGTGTGGGGAGTGTGGGGTGGGATGTAAGGGTGTGGGATGTGGGTGTGGGGTATGTGATGTGGGATGTTGGGTGTGGCGTGTGGGATGTAGGGTATGTGGTGTGTTATGCGTTATGTGAGGTGTGGGGTGTGTTTTGTGGGGTGTGGAGTGTGTGGTGTAAGGTGTTGGATGTGGAGTGTGGGGTGTTAGGTGTGCAACAACTAGTGGCTACTCAGGGTAAATGTCAAAGCACTAAATGTTTATACCATTCAGGAAAGTGACACGTCTTAATTAAGCTCCCTTCACACCACTTTTAACTGTGAGACATACCTTTGTTTTGCAAAATCTAATAAAATACATGGTATATTTTGAAACGTTCACTTGCGATAAATTGAAGTGTATCCAATAAAGTATTTGGTATGCTGTCAACATACCTTTTATATACTTCATGACATTATATGATTTTTAGTAGTTGATTTGTTAGGCTATTTGATCGATGACCCTGAATTAAACAATGACACTAACTAGAATGGCATTTAATAAATCGCTTTTAATCGGTCGGCGATGGGCGTGGGAATCATCCAACTTCAAAGGAATTCGCGTTCTTCATAATAAATGTCTATGATTAATATGTATTAGTAAAATGTGTTCAATATGTTGATCGGGTAATGTTCAAATTGCTATATTTTACGTATTTGCTTAACGCAAATAAATACTATTTTCAATATATAATAGTACCAAACATGTTTTAACAAATGAACAACAACCAGTCTCGGTTTATACAAACACCGTGTACAGGGGCGTTTACATAGAGGGTAATGTGGGCAAATTGTATATATATCACATCGTTGGCATCAGAACGTATTATATATTCAAAGGGCTGAGGTTCACTATAGCTATCCAATTGAATACCATTGATGTCTCCAAAATACCACCAGTTTATCTTTCTGCTTTGTTTCATGCTAAACATATACACGTCGAGGCTGCGTAAATCACTTCGAATTGCAATGATTGTGGACGGGCATGCCACTCCACAAATGACAACGGCGCGGCATAGACAACAGTCTAATGCGATCAGGTCTTACAAAGGTGAGCAGTGGAATTGTACAAGAGACAAGTAATGGTCCAAGCGAGCAGTAGCATGAGATATCTGCAAACAATCAGTCGTGATCTCGGTGAGCGGAGGAGCACCCTAAGAAAAAAGTAGTACTTTGCCTTTGTTTAGCGGCACAAAATAGGGACAGATCGACACTGTCGTACTCATGTCTGCTCGCTGCAGTTGCCGCAGGGGCAAAGCTTTCAACCCTCTTAATAGCAGGTGCCCCTGGCTTGACGCAGTGAATGATAACGTGACACCCAATGCAACGCTGGTCAAAGGTCAGATTGTACTGTAGACCTACGACCCAGATACCATTGTATTCGTATTTCTATCCAGTCATGCTTATAAAAGGGGACAGCAGTAAAATATTGTGATCATTCTTGTACGGCCATGTTTCAGCAGTGTTTCATGAAATTAAACGAGCTGTAATTGATATAGCATATTATATTACTAGCTAATGTAATTACATGAATTACTCCACATGATATCGCTGTTGCATTATACGCTGCGAATGTGGACAAAACATGCCAAATGCCTGAAATAAATTATGCCTTTGCTTTCGATCATGCAATAAAAAAAACAATTCCGGACAACACACACACAAACACACACACACACACACACACACACACACATATATATAATATATATATATATATATATATATATATATATATATATATATATATATATATATATATATAATATATATAAGCTAACTGACAATTTTCGATTGCATCGTTATTAATAGAGAAATTTACTTCTTCCTTCTTAAATTACGTTATAGATTTATATATTTCAGCCGTCTACATTTCTACATTTTATTAGTTTGTTATTGGTCTGTTTATATGACACTGGGATATTGGAGAGTTAATTTTGATCACATGTTGATGTCATTATTTTATGAATATATATTACATGTACATGCAATATTTGGCGCTATATAAGTATGTTTGTTTATTTATTTGTTTCCTCCCCCTATCTCCGTCCCTCTCTGCCTTCCTGCCTTTTACTCTCCTTGCCTCCCTCATTGCCTCCCTCAGTTAGTCAGTCAGTCAGCCAGCCAGCCACTCATTCCCTCCCTCCCTCCCTCACTCACTCACTCACTCACCCACTCCACTCCCCTCACTCACTCACTCATTCACTCACCCACTCAATCACCCACTCACCCACTGCCTCACTCACTCACTCGTTCACTCATTCATTCACTCACTTACTCATTCAATCATTAACCATTAATCAGCCCACCCGTAGTCAACAAATAAAGTAAATAAATAGATAACATATATTTTCTGTACAAGTACAATAATACATTTAACTGATAAGACAATTCATTTATGTATATTAGTCAAACTTATATGACTAAAAACTATTACCATACAGGAAATGTTTACTAATAAGAATATGTGGCAACATTTTTAAACGATAGCCTAAAGTAGGATAATAAATTGTATCTGACAGACAAATCGGCATAGAAATATTGTAAAACTGGTCATTTTGTATTTTCGTCAAATCTATTACAGACATTCCCTTATGCAGTCGAGGAAAATGAAGTGAAATTTTGAAATACACAAATTAAGCTATGGTAAGCGCTTGTACCTGTGTATTTAATCATGCGAATTAAGTAGAACAAAACTATTTATTTATTTATCATGGTTTTCTTACTACATGTATGTTCTACCTAGTCTCATAACACATGTTTTGTGCTACCGGTTAGCTATGTCGTGGGTATATGAAAATTATGATAACAACACATGTGGTACAACAGACAAGGTTGTATGAGTCGATCCAGTCGCCTGGAAGCGTACCAGTTACAGTTATAATAATTACTGCAATTTGCTCTAGCACCAGAGATTACGTTTCCATAAAAGGCTTGGCAATTGTTATCAAAACTCACGCACAAGCAGAGTGATTCATAACACTACAATCACATAAATTAGTAATTTTATAATTATTATTTAATAGTATGTATACGCGGCCCAAAATGTGCTAACTGGTCAAACTGCATACTAGGGTTTGGTCATTATTTGTAAATGCACTAAAATGTATGCCAGTGGCAAGCCTGAAAGATAAGCAAATAATTTGGGTTTCGCGACGTGGTAATTTTGACTTCTGCCTATTCGAGTCTTTCACAGACACTCAACTGATAGCGCATGATAAAGGTAGAACAATTTTTCATCAACATACAAAGCGTCTGTTAGTCCTACAGTAAGTAAATTCATGTATTGATGATTATAGGTGATACTATAAAATACGCCTACCTTTGTATGTAGTCTACCCAACGCGACACACTCTCTCTATCATAATCAACCCCACCATCACAGATTTATGATCGCGATGTTTTATATTCACGACATTTGATATCCGGATCAGTTCCTATCCCTGAATCCACTTTGATAAAGTCTAATTTAGTACGGATATTATTCTCACGAAGCCAGTGCAGATCGTCAGCCTTCAATGGCTACATAACATAACATTTACCATATGGCCTATTAGCTTTCTTATACTAGTGCCAGAAAAGAACTCTCTACACATCGGACTGAACGATAATAATGTGTCGGAATAAACACGGCATAACAATTCATATCGAAAACCGCACAATTGATTTAGAGTGGATAGTAATATTGACCGTCAATACATTAGTCAGGTACGCTTTATAATTATTATTATTACCATTATTATTGTTATTCTTATAGAATAGATTTCTTCCAGCGCATATGAAGAGATCTCACAAACACATCAGGCTTAAGATCAAACAGCGTTGTTTGTCAACACGAGACCGCAATTTTTCGTTGTTCAATTTGCGAGACATGCACGTACACAAGTGAACTGACCTACATTCACGCAACCCTGCGCAAAGAAGCAAACATTATACCATTATTTAAAAAAGGTTCGAGAAACAAGTCAGAGAACTATAGACCAGTGAGTTTAACATCGGTGATTTGCAAACTATTAGAAAGACTAATTAAACATCACCTGGTCGATTTTCTTGTTAAAAATAAATTGATAAACCCATCTCAACATGGGTTTTTAAAAGCGAGGTCATGCTTAACAAATATGTTATGTTTTTTGGAAGATGTCACAAAGTGGCTAGATGAGGGATCACCAGTAGATATAATCTACTTAGATTTTAAAAAAGCCTTTGACAAAGTGCCACACCAAAGACTACTACTTAAACTAAAGGCCCATGGCATAGGAAATGGAATGATCAACTGGATAGAAAAATGGCTTATTGATAGAAGACAAAGAGTAGTAGTTGGTGGGGAGGTTTCAAACTGGAAAGCGGTTTTGAGTGGAGTACCGCAGGGATCAGTACTGGGACCTATTTTATTCTTAATATATATCAATGATTTGGATGATGACATAACAAGCAAGGTGTTGAAGTTTGCGGACGACACAAAAGTGTTTAGGAAAATTAAAAGTGATGCAGATAGACAGCATTTACAAGATGATCTTAATAAGTTGATAGAATGGTCTGAGAAGTGGCAAATGCTGTTTAATTTTGGAAAGTATAAGTGCCTTCACACAGGACATGGGAATGAAGATGCACAATATACAATGGGTGATACTGTACTAAATACTACCTTAAAGGAAAAGGACTTAGGGTTAACTATTAGTGCTGACATGAAGGTATCAGAGCAGTGTGGAATTGCAGCAGCGAAGGGAAACCAAATTCTTGGATTAATTAGGCGAAATATAGTGTACAAAGAAAAAGAACTAATAATACCGCTGTATAAAACAATAGTTAGGCCTCACATAGAATATTGTATACAAGCATGGAGGCCATATCGCAAGAAGGATATTGATATGCTAGAAAGAGTACAAAGGAGAGCAACTAAAATGATACCAAAACTCAGGAATATTAGTTATGAAATGCGTCTAAAAGAATGTGGTTTAACAACACTAGAAACCAGAAGATTGAGAGGAGATCAGATTGAGGTGTTTAAAATATTGAATGGATATGAAAATATTGACAGAAATATTTTTTCACAGTCAAGGAAGAGAGAAGGACTAGAGGACATGGAGTTACATTAGCAAAGAAGCAGTGTAGACTGGATATTAGAAAATTTTCATTTTCACAAAGAACAGTAAACGAATGGAACAGATTATCAGCTGATTGTGTAGGTGCTAGTAGTGTTAATATATTTAAAAATAAAATCGACATATACCTAAGAAGGGCGGGGTATACTTAGATAGATAGGTTGGACTCTCGATAAGCCAAATGGCTTCCTAGTCCACCTGCCATCTAGAGTTGAATCTCTAGGTGGCAATCTTGTTAAATCTTGTTAAATCGTTACAACTAGCGGCTAGTCAAACAACTGACAAAATCAACGTTTCCGGCATGTTTGCCACAACAAAGCACTCACCTGCTGTTGTTGAAATGCGCTGTAACGTCAGTTGTAGTTGAATGTCGCTTCACTGTGATGTTGCTGGACCGAGAAGGGAGAACGAACTATTCTGTTGCCTGCTCCAAGGCCGCTGCGCCTACTCACCTGCGTCAATGGACCATTTACTTACACTGTTACAGAAATGACCGCCAACAGGTCCCCTTGTACAGATGCTTATCTGTCACACCACGAGCTTCGTCATTCACCGGCATTTCTATTCAACAAGAATATCATAAATGGTATCTTCAGGTGCCCACAGGCTCACAACATAGCGCCCATATGCACAACAGGTGAACCCGTCCCGGTAGAAACTCACTTAAACTCATAATCGTGTTTTAAAACGTTCATGTTATGTATCTCTCAGCAGACTTGTGTTGTCTTGTACTGTCAGTATGTTTAATATAATACTGGAGGAGCAGTAATTATGCCACGAGAAGCATTTGGAAATGGTTGCATTTGTGTTGACTTTGAGTTGGCCAACCATGCGGGCGACCAGGAAGTTGTCGAGACGGACGTTTGCGTGCCGGTCTCACGCCCCACCCTTTGTGTCAGCGCATGGTCTAGTGAACGTTAAACACCAGCTACTTTAGACTGTGTCCAGTGGGGTAACCTGGGGCAAAACGGCCCCTGAGGGTAATACGGCCCCTGTCTTATCTGCCAACATGTCCACCGTTTGATGATAAGCCAGGGACTGGTACTAATGCACTTACACCTATGCACGTTTTCAATGACTTTAATGTAAATGGGAGCGATATTAAAGGATTACATGTGAAGGTGAAAAAGTCAGCACTGGTGTGTATGGGGTAAGACGGCCCTGTCAGAACGGAGCAAAACAGTCCCGGGGGCCGTCTTGCCCCGCCATGCAGTACGAATATGGTATGTAAACATAATAAAGCTGTGATGTATTTAAAACATACACAATAATTTAAGTAAAAAGTGAAAGAAAGTCGACGAAAGCAGCGATGAAGAGGAATGGCTGTGTTTGGTGTGCGGAGAACCATTCAGTTGCAGTCGGCCAAGAGAAGGCTGGGTTCAATGCCAAGAATGCAAGAATTGGGCTCACAGTGAGTGCACACCAGGGCTCCCGTATTCCGTGTGTCCCAACCGCGAGTCAGAGTGTGATTAGACAATAGAATATCTGCAAGCCATTCGTTAATACAATATGTTAATGATTTTAAGGCTTGTGATGATGCAAATTCCAAAGCTGAAGAGAGTTTTCAGTGACGAATGAGAATGCAAAATATTGCTTCTAATAACAACGGCAATTTTTTTGACGTATATTATTATTATTAGTGATGATTGAAGATTAGGCTATTGTATCAGCCGCGAAGTATCTGCATGCCTTTACTTTAGTATAATATGTTCAACATTATAATGATATTAAGGCCTGTGATGATGCAGATGCCGAAGGTGATCGTAATGTCGAATAATACAGACAGAAGGTGATAGGTAGGAAACTGGGATGTCCCGGGTGTAAGACCAATAGAGCGGGAGAACTGTAGAAGTGCAAGAAATATTATCAGTATTATGTGACCGTGTCGTATTGTCGAAGAAGCAATAGAAGACGGACATAACAATGATGAGTCTAATGTAATTTACGATGAGTGATGCGGAGTGGTGATTATTTCTGTTCACGATGAGTGATAATAATAGTAGTAGTTAATGACGGCTTAAATAAATAATGGATAAAAGACATTGTTTTTATATCATTACAACGGTTAAACCTAATATTAGAGTAAATAGGCGAGGGGCCGTTTTACCCCAAGCATGGGGCAAAACGGTTTTATTGGAGCACATTTTAAACCTGTTATAACTTACGTTTTGGTTATTCAATCGTTCAGGCACATGTCTCATAAACTGAGGGTATATACCTCAACACCATTACTGCACAATTATGCATCGACAAATTATGGATACAAAAATTTCCTTTAGGGGAGCCGGGCTGCCCCAGGTTACCCTATTTAGATACATGACTTTGAGTTGGCCAACCATGCGGGCAACCAGGAAGTTGTCGAGACGGACGTTTGCGTGCCGGTCTCACACGGAACCCTTTGTGTCAGCGCATGGTCTAGTGAATGTTAAACAGCTGCTTTAGGCTATGTCCAGTATTTAGGTACATGACGCGTGTTAAGCTCGCCGTCGTACCACGCTGATTATGAGACACATTATGTATTTCCAAAATCTAAATAATTTTATTTAGAAACAGTCCTTGTCACAACTTTTGCTCTTGACTAGTGGCTGTCGTAGCAGTTGATACGCGGTCGAAATAGCTTTACTACTTGCTTCGTAACATTGTATAATTTATAGTAGGCGCAGCTGTTTCATAAGGACATTTGTTCGATTACCTGGAATTATCCACGGGTATTATTATTTTAGCATGACGTTTAATTAATCATTGTACTCATTCGACATGGAAGTCCTCAAACGCCAAAGGCATTTAAGCATTATTAACAAGATTTAACAAGATTTAACAAGATTTAACAAGATTGCCATCTAGAGTTTCAACCCTATATGGCAGGTGGACTAGGAAGCCCGTCTTAGGTATATGTCAATTTTATTTTTAAATATATTAACACTATTAGCACCTACACAATCAGCTGATAATTTGTTCCATTTGTTTACTGTTCTTTGTGAAAATGAAATGTTTCTAATATCTAGTCTACACTGCTTCTTTGCTAATGTAACTCCATGTCCTCTAGTTCTTCTCTCTTCCTTGACCGTGAAAAAAATATATGTCAATATTTTCATACCCATTCAATATTATAAATACCTCAATCTGATCTCCTCTCAATCTTCTGGTTTCTAGTGTTGTTAAACCACATTCTTTTAGACGCGTTTCATAACTAATATTCCTTAGTTTTGGTATCATTTTGGTTGCTCTCCTTTGTACTCTTTCTAGCATATCAATATCCTTCTTGTGATATGGCCTCCATGCTTGTATACAATATTCTAAATGAGTCCTAACTATTGTTTTAACAGCGGTATTATTAGTTATTTTTCTTTGTACACTATATTTAGCCTAATTAATCCAAGAATTTGGTTTCCCTTCGCTGCTGCAATTTCACACTGCTCTGATACCTTTATGTTAGCACTAATAGTTAATCCTAAGTAGTATTTAGTACAGTACCACCCATTGTATACTGTGCATCGTCATTCCCATGTCCTGGGTGGAGGCACTTACACTTTCCAAAATTAAACAACATTTGCCACTTCTCAGACCATTCGGTCAACTTATTAAGATCATCTTGTAAATGCTGTCTATCTGCATCACTTTTAATTTTCCTAAACACTTTTGTGTCGTCCGCAAACTTCAACACCTTGCTTGTTATGTCATCATCCAAATCATTGATATATATTAAGAATAAAATAGGTCCCAATACTGATCCCTGCGGTACTCCGCTCAAAACCGATTTCCAGTTTGAAACCTCCCCATCAACTACTAATCTTTGTCTTCTATCAATAAGCTATTTTTCTATCCAGTTAATCATAACATTTCCTATGCCATGGGCCTTTAGTTTAAGTAGTATTTTTGGTGTGGCACTTTGACAAAGGCTTTTTTAAAATCTAAGTAGATTATACCTCCTGGTGACCCCTCATCTACCCACTTTGTGACATCATCCAAAAAACATAACACATTTGTTAAGCATGACCTCGCTTTTAAAATCCCATGTTGAGAAGGGTTTATCAATTTATTTTTAACAAGAAAATCAACCAAGTGATCTTTAATTAGTTTTTCTAATAGTTTTGCAAATCACCGATGTTAAACTCACTGGTCTATAGTTCTCTGACTAGTTTCTCGAACCTTTTTTAAATAATGGTATAATGTTTGCTTCTTTCCATTCTAACGAAACTATTCCCTCGTCTAATGACAAATTGAACACTGTCGCAAGCGGTATGCTGATTTGTTCTACAATTTCCAATAGTAATTTGGGAGGAATCCCATCCACTCCAGGTGATTTATTATCCTTCATATCACTTATTTTCATAGCTACCATTGTTGGGGCTACAAATAGTTGTCCTCAATAGTCAGACTCTCTCCCTTCGAACTGAGTCTCTATTACTGGTAATATACCAGTATCTTCCCAGATAAACAATGAACTAAAGAACTCATTTAGGTTTTCTGCCATTAAGAATCCCTCTGTTATTATATTTCCATCACTACCTTCTAGAGGACCGACCTTATCCTGAACTTTCTGTTAACTTCGAACATACGCATAAAAACTCTTGCTGTCATGTTTTATATTAAAAGCAATTTTTTGTTCGTAGCTTCTCTTTGAATTTATAATTTCAGCTGTAGCTTGATTAAGTGCTTCTTTAAAAATGGCATAGTCTTCTTCACTTCCAGAATGTCTATATGTCTTCCACATCATTTGCTTGTACTTGATTTTTCTAATGGCTTCCTTCGATAAGTGTTTTTTCTTTGACCGTTTCCCCTGTTTTTAACGGGGCAAATTTGTCAACGACGCAATCAATTTCACTCGTTAATATATTCCAGCATTCTGTTGCTGTCTTATTCTTCAGTGTGGTATTCCAGTATATCTATGCTAAACATTCCCTCATGTCCTTATATGTTTCTTCGTGAAAAATTGTCCTGTACCTTATTTTTCTATTCCGTTCTCCCTTTACTTTGGTGATAAAATATATCTGGTTGTGATCACTACATCCCAGTGGCTCACATATCTTCAAACAATCAACAAATTCCTTATGTGAGCTCAAAACTATGTCCAACACGTTCTTTCCCCTGGTTGATTCTAACACATGTTGAGAAAGGAAACTATCTTGTACTAAATTTAAAAACTCTTGCTTGATCCATTCTCCCAATACTCTGCAGAGATGTCCACTGTATATGCCCATGGTTAAAATCCCCCATAATAATAATACAGTCCCGTTTACTCCTTTTATAGCGTTATATACTTTTTTCTTCTTCTATGCTTAGGTTTGGACTCCGATACACTAACCCAACAGTTAATGTTGAGTTTCCTGTAACTATGTTACACTAGACAGCTTCTTGCCATTCTGCTTCTTTTTGTAATTTTATTTCATAAGCCTGGATGGATTCTTTAATATAAAAACTAATTCCGCCTACCCTTCTTCCTAATCTATCTTTCGTAAACATTACATATCCTGTCATTCCTAATTCGGCATCTGATATATCGGGGGTGGCCCAAGATTCAGTTATACCTATTATGTGAGGGTCAATATCTTCTACCATAATGTTTAGTTCATTTCTTGTAATTACTATGCTCCTTGCATTTAAAAAAACACAGTTATAACCAAATTCCGTAGGGCTTCCCAGGCTGTTCTTTGCTGATTTAGTTTTGCTGCCTTTATCTATGCCTCTAGTATTTGGCTTCTCTGTCTCCTCCCCCCTGCGAAACTAGATTAAATAGTTGCAACCTGTTCCACTGTCCATAGATCGAAGCAGGTTCTCGGAGAACACTGCTGCGCCCTTTCCGCTTAGATGGAGGCCATCTCTCATATACATGTCTTCTTTCCCAACAAAGTATCCCCACAAATCTACAACTCCAACTCCTTCTTCTTCACACATTTGTTCTACTAGTGAGTTAATTGCCATCCTCTTGCAGTTTCTATATATGTTGCTCCCCTTCCCTACATCAATGGCAAGATTCCTGAGAGAATATTCTGTTCAACTCTTGTCTTCTTCAGTGTCTCTATCAACTCTCTGAATCTCTGTACTATCCTGGTTGTTCCATCCCTGTCTGTATCGTTCGTCCCTACGTGTACTGAAATAGATCCTCCCTGGCCATGCCTCAATACGTTCTGTACCCGTTCAGTCACATGCTCTATCCTAGCCCCCGGAAGACAAACAACAACGTCTTCTCCTTTGCTTAATGTCCTGTCTGTCTTTCGCAAAATGGAGTCTCCCATAAATACCATTTCTGTTCTCAATGCCCCCTCGATCACTGCGTCAGAGTAGCTCCTCAGCTTTGCATCTCCCTGGTTGCTGAATTTTCCCCCTGCAGCTATCTATGTTGTTCCTTTCCTTCCTGCCTCTTTTCTTCCTGCCACCATCCTTGTAATTGACTTCCGTTTGGTCACATCTATTCTCACTTCCTTTCTTCCCTTCATCTATCCTCCTGTCGCATCTACTTCTTTCATTTGCGCGAGAACAGCGTGACTAGACTATGTTGGCAGATCATTTGGGCCACTTCTTCTATTGACCATGTAGAATCAGTGAACTGGTGAGTCCCATGCCGATGAAATTTGAGCTATTTAGTATCTCACATATGGTATCTCCTGACTGAGACTTGAATTGATACGTTAGTACCCCTAAAATAAGCGATAAACTACAAACGACCACATTATCGCTCTAGCAAAGTCACCGGTGCGTGAAGTCTGCTCCAAAGTCTGCTCCAACGGTGCGTGAAGACTGCGTCAATAAAAATAGTACGAGTGGGCCCTATTACGTAACATCAATGATGCCGTTCGGCCGAAAGAAATCAGTTGCTGACGACGAGATGATGCAATGCGTGAAGCAGGCACTAAAGGACGATGATGTCATCGCAACCCTGGCAAGCAAGATAGCCGATATTGTGGCAAACAAGATTACTGACCGATAAAACCACTTAGAAAAAAACTAAAAGAAAAAGGTCAACGGATCGACCAACTCGAAAATACCCTTGGCAGCCGCATCGACCAGCTTGAACAGTCACTGGACAATCTGGAACAATACAGCCGACGATCGTCTGTCCGTGTCTCCGGTATTAAAGAAAAAGCCGACGCTGAACAGCTGGATACCATTCTTGCAGACTTGTTTACCGACATGGACGTGCCTCTCACACTCAACAACGTCAACAGGGATCACAGAATTGGACCGAGGACATCCATCACAAATAGACAGCATTCCCGACAAGTAATCATCCAATTTAAAGACCATTAATCAAAAACAACATTTATAAAAAGCAGGAAGCACCTTCGCGGCAAACAGCCGACTATCTTCATCTCTGAAGATCTCACACAGAAAAGAGCAAGACTTCTCTACCTATGCAGGGAAAAAAGCGAAAACACCAGCTTCAGGACTGCTGGTCCTATAATGGGAGAATAATGACTCGAACGGGCAGAATTAAAACAATCACTTGTGAGGAAGACCTGAATGAACTCTAAATCAGTTGGCTAGGGATCAGAGCTGTGTTGATAGGGACTACACCAGTGCCATACTCTTTGGCACCTTCATGATCTACTCACGGTTCGTGAATTATTTTATTGTTTATTTTTTCATTATTATTTTGATTATTCTAGCAAAATCACCTAAACTTAACAACTACAGGACCTCATAATATGTTACAAAATAAACGATGTGTCATCACATGTGGCAATGTGATGTGTAATTGTACCTAAATCATTGTGTACCGTATTCGCTTGTATGTATATGAAACATGTAAGTACCATGAGCCAGTTACTTGAAACGACCATGACATATGCAGGCGATGTACGTGATTAGGAAAATTATAATGCTGCGATGCGGAACATAGACCCAGACTGTAATTTATTTAACTTTTCAAATACTAAATATTATCTTGAGGATGATATTAATGAAATTATAAAAAGAAATAAGCTCTGTGAGAACGAATTCTCACTCATGCATTTAAACATTAGAAGCTTACCGAAGAATATTGGCAAACTGTGTGATTTCTTATCGCTGATTGATAACAAAATTTAATTAACAATTATTGGCTTAAGCGAAATCTGGTTATACAGCGATAATGTTGACTTATATGAAATACCGGAGTATACAAGTATTCGTGTTACTAGGCCTTCTAAGAAAGGAGGGGGTGTCATTATATGTCCATAGTTCACTTGAGTATACTGTATTATCAGAAATGAGTATCATTACTGAATATCTGGAATGGGTGTTTATTGAAGTGAACACTAGGACTATGACACAAAATAAGAAGATAATTGTTGGTATTGTCTATCGGCCACCTAGCACAAACATTACCACATTCACTGAGTATGTTATGAATATCATAGATTACCTTAAGTTTAAAAATAAACAGTGTTATATAATGGGCGATTTCAACATCAATTTAACCAATTATGGTAGCCACACAGAAACACAATACTACACAGATGCAATGTTTCAACATTCGTTTATACCCCTTATCAATAAACCTACTAGAATATCGACCACTACGGCTACGGTAATAGACAATATATATAGCAATGATATACTTGGTACAAACTATCAGCCATATGGAATTATGTATACAGATATTTCTGACCACTTACCAATATTTGTACTTACTACACAAATTAATGACCCGAAGGTAGACACAGTAATAGAGACTAGAATATATAATGAACAAGCTACTACTACATTCAAAGAAGTATTCATAAGATAACATGGGATACAATTTATGCCTTCAAAAATCCTCAAGAAAGTTATTCTAAGTTCCTTAATGAAATTTTAGTTGTATACAATAAATCATTTCCACTTATTAAAAAACTGTCAGGGCAAAAAAGCATAAACCATGGATTGCTGTGGCATTTAGACATTCCATTAAAATCAAAAACAAATTGTACTTAAATAAACTAAATTACAAACGATATAGAAATAAACTAAATTGCCTTATTAACGTAGCAGAAAAAGCATACTATCAACACGAGCTTCATTAGCACAAGGGTAACTTAAAAAAACATGGAAAATATTAAAGGGTATTATTGGAAAGAAAGAAGTAGTTACAACTTTAGACCAGTTACTAATTGAAGACAAATTAACAAAAAAAGCAACACATAACAGATAAATGTAATGAATATTTTACAAATATGGGTCCACAATTGGCTGAGGAGACACCATTTGTGTAAGGGAGTCCTAATCAATATATTAAAGGAGTGTATAGAAATCCAATGTTTCTACTGCCAGCCACACCAGATGAGATAAGAGGAATCATTAATAATAAAAACATTCTAGTCCTAGATGGGTTGGAATAACACCTTTCATTCTTAAGCAGGCCTTCTCCAACTTACTTGACCCACAATGTCACATTGTACATTCATCATTTGATCAAGGATGTGTTCCAGATCAACTAAAAAATAGCTGAAGTAATTCCAGTTTTTAAAGCTGGTGATACGACATCAATTGGCAACTTCAGGCCGATTTTTATTTTGCTGTATTTTCAAGGGTTTTTGAAAGATTAATGTATACTAGATTACTGAATTATATAACTGAACATAACATCTTCTCTAATCTCCAATTTGGATTTAGGAAAGGGTATTCCACTGAAATGGCTATTTCAGTGCTAATTGATAATATTAGTAATGCAACTGATAACAAAGAGCATGTAATTGGTGTATTTCTTGTTTTTGCGAAACCGTTTGATACTGTTAATCATAGGATTTTATTGGGAAAATTTGCTCATTATGGAATTAGAGGAAACATACTTCAATGGATACAAAATTACTTAAGTAATAGACAACAACGAGTAAAATTAAAAGAAACAACATCCACCCTTAGCATGTGGAGTTCCACAAGGTTCAATTTTTGGGCCTTTACTCTTTCTTATTTATATAAATGATCTAACTACTTTATCTGATAAAATGCTTCCAATTATGTTTGCTGATGACACAAGTATCTTTATACAAGGTAACAATATACATGAAATGGAAATTGCTATGAACTCTGAGTTAAAAAAATGTCCATATGGCTCAAAATCAATAAACTTTCTGTAAATATTAAAAACCTCATACAGTGACCTTCAGTAATATGAAAAGTATAAGAGAGAGAGGAAAAATGACATTGATATAGACGACATAAAAATGACACTGTAAGCAAGATAACATTTTTAGGTTTAATTATAAATAACACATTGAACTGGAGTGCTCACATTAAATATATATGTAGTAAAACATCTAAGAATATTGGCATTATGTAAAAGGTGAATAACACATTAGAAAAAAGAGTATTGCTAAATCTATATTATATGCTTATCTAGCCGTATATTACTTACTGTAATACTATTTGGGGAAGGGCCCCGAATGTATATCTAGATAAAACATATATATTGCCAAAACAAATTGTGCGCATAATTAGTCATATATATTTTGTAAACCTTTACTTTATAAGTGGTATAATGTGAATGTAATATCAGTCGGTTTTCAAATGTCTGAATCCAAGGACCACACTGGACACGAGTATGTGCATGTTCTTGTCTCATCCTTAAAATTGTATATTATGTTCTCTACATTAAATTTATGTATGTGCAAGATTACACGTATATTGCATAGACCAACAATATCTTACATATATTAATTTATCAAAAGAATGTGTCGCTGCAATTGGCAGCGTTATACGACAAATTTGGCATGCATGATTTTTGTTCTACGTACGTACCCTTTTTATTAGTAATAATAGTATATAACTATTATTAATCTGTGTAATTTACACGTGGACACGTGGTTATGTTAATTTAAATAGTATCATAACGATAATAGTTTGGGAAATTGGCCTTGGCCGTCGATACTGGAGGCTGAACAAAACACGAGAAAAATTAGCTACTGCAGAACTGTATTGCACCTTGCGTTAATATGCATGGTATGTTGCCACGCACGTAAAGAGGAATTTTTGAGTAAGTCAAAATGAGCCGGTCGGTCACGTGGAAAGAATGGGAAATGAATAAATTGCTGTAAGACAGCAAGAGGCCCAGACTAACAGCAAACTATAGAAGGAAATGGATATTGTTGATCGAGAAGGTATAGCGTGAGAAAAGTGAGGAAAGGGAAGAGGAAGAAAAACGATGGAAACGGTAACCACAGTCAACTTCACCCCTGATCGAGGACATGCAAAGCCAAAGAGGAGCATAACACGCAGTTTTGCGTACATATGAAGAGGGCACTGTAATCGTCACGTGTGCCCACCATTGAATCATGCGCACTGGAGGTAGGAAACCATACATATTTTTGTACATTGCCCCTCCACACAGATCTACAACCAACTGTTTGACCTGTGGTCAACATATGAACTTATGACTGACAATCAGGCCTGCAACTGTAACAGACAGACACACAGACATATAAGAGGTAGGCCTACAACTGAAAGAAATACGTAGGAGAGAGAGAGAGAGAGAGAGAGAGAGAGAGAGAGGGGAGAGGGAGAGAGACAGACAGACAGACAGACAGACAGACAGACAGACAGACTGACTGATATAAGAGCGACAAATAGACCCACAACAGACAAACTGACCTACAGATTACACGTGGACCTATGACTGCCTGACACAGCATCAACATGAAAAGACAGACCTACAACTGACTGACAGACCCATGACAGACAGACAGACCTAAAACTTACAGACAGACCTATTACCAACGGCTGGACCTAGAACTATGAAAGAGAGGTGTTTGATAGACAGACATACGAAATGCATACATGTATACAAACATCAGGCAGATACAACTGACATAAAATATACACCAACAGATTTGCAGTATACACACAAATGACGCAGTGGCTCAGGGGTAGAGCTTCGGATTCTCGACTAAGAGAACCCGGGTTCGAATCCTGTGCTGCGGTCTTAAAACCTTGGGCAAGTTTGTGTCACTCTACATTGCTCCAGTTCACTCAGCTGTATAAACAAGTAGCTGGCTATAGACAGTGGTGGATATGTGTACGAGCAGCCTTCGCACATTAAGTGTAGGAAGTAAAGTGTAAAAGCGCTTTGAGCAGTCCTAAGGACCGGATACTGCGCTTTATAAAAAAAATTACTTGGATAGGCATGTCACATTTGATTCAGTTTTATTTTCGTATTTTATGTGTTTTTACTTCTTTTCCTGTTGATGTTGTGTTAGTGCATTTAAACTAAATAAAAGAGGTCAGTAGTGTAAAGTACCTGGGCCACATCATCTATGATGATCCTATAAATGACAGATATATAATGCGTCAGTGTCAACAACTATATGCATGTAGTAATATAATACACTGTATACTCAAGAAATGTTATGTGTTCTTGCACCGATAATGTAACAATTATGTTGTTTATTAAATTGTGCTCATCTATGTACACATTCCAACGATGGGTAAAATCTTTATATATCCATATTTATATATGATGAAATACCATCGGAATAATGGCAGTATTTACTTATATATATATATATATATATATATATATATATATATATATATATATATACATATATATGCAAATATATTGACACAATTATTTAACTACTAATTAATATATGAGCATGCGATAGTAAAGACCATAATGAAAAAACAAAAGTCATTATTCAGCACCAACATAACTTGAAATTATTTATTTATCCACGTATGTCATAAACTAAATCCACATTTAACATGCGCATGCACACACACACACACACACACACACACCAAAACAACACACACACACACACACACACACACACACACACACACACACACACACACCACCACCACCACCACCACCACACACACACACACACACACACACACAAACACACACACAACACACACAACACAACACAAAACAAACAAACACAACTGTATTATAATAATATAATACGGGAATATATACTATACACATTTGACGTTCACCCTCAGCGTTTATTAAATTTGTCAAACAAAAATGGGGACTAGTAATTTGTCAGGGGATGAGTAACATTTCAAGGTTGCCAGTGAATAAACATTTTACTTTCGGCCCCTGTTTATACATATTGCTAGGCTAACTAGTATAACATTATAAGTTCTATTCAAATTCGTAAATTCATGGGTATGCAATGTATGGTATTACCACAAATCTACATGCAATTCAAATAAACTGGCATGTTGTGTTCGTGAAATTACACATAATTACATATATACACACTAATTTTTTGGGCTGCGGTATATTATATATAGGAAGAATTTATTTTAGAGCTAAGATGCATACCTAAAGACATCTACAGTACGCAGCGGTAAATATACTTAATATTTTTATGTCGTAATTCAATTGTCTTATCAAATGTGGTATTACCCCAGATTTACATTTCTTTCGAATAAAGTTTGTAAAAGTACAGTAGTACTTCGAATTTCTTGATAACGTGATAAGTATATAATTGCATATTCCGAGTGTGGACGTCCCATCTCGGAATTCCGAAACGAGACAAGATGGCGGACGTCCAATACCGGTCTCACCTCACCTATCCCGTGGTCTTGGTGGATCGTTGGGGCGCTACAGATGACTTGGCAACCAGCTCCCTCCATTCCTGTCGCCTCTCAGCCTTCCTAATGGCGGCGCCGAGTGTCATGCCCGTCCATTCCGGGATGTTGTCCTCCCATCTCTTTTTCTGTCTGCCTCGTCTTCTCCCTCCTTGCACTGTGCCCTGCAGGATTGTCTTGGCAAGCCCTGAAGATCTTGTTATGTGCTCGTACCATTTCAGTTTGCGTCGTTTTACTGTGGTCAAGAGGTCTTCGTGGGGCCCATGCAATGACTTGCCGAGTTCTGTTTCGCACCTCTTCGTTGGAGATGTGGTCTCTGTAGGTGATGCCGAGGAGCTTTCTGAGGCATCTCATCTCCATGGCCTGTATCCTTCTCTGTATGTCTGCTGTTAGTGTCCAAGAAGATGTTGAAGAGGGTGGGGGAGAGCACACAGCCTTGTCTTACTCAGACGGTGGTTCTGAACCAGTCCCCCATGCTGTTGTTAAGGTAGACTGCGCTGGTGGCCTTGTCATAGAGGTTCTATATCATTCTGATCAGGTTGGCGCTGATGTTGAAATGCCTCACGGTGGCCCATTGTGCTGCATGCCATACCCTGTCGAACGCCTTCTTGAAGTCAATGAAGACGTCGATAGAGGTTTTGCTGGTTTTGGAGGTACTTCTGAAGATCTGCTGTGCTTTGCTGCATCCTGGTCTGAAGCCTGCTTGTTCCTCAGCGATGATCTTTTCCGCTTGCGGCTTCAGTCGGTTCCGCAAGATTTTCAGCATAACTTTGCTCGGGTGGCTGATGAGGCTGATGGTACGATAGTTCTGGCATAGCTGTAGGTTGCCTTTCTTGGGGAGGGTGATGATGAGAGATTGGGTCCACGGCGTGGGCCACTCCCATGTCTGCCAGATCTCGTTGCAGATAGTCAGTAGGGCACATATCATTGCTTCTCCCCTGCCTGCTCCTGCTGACTTCCCCTTCTTGAGCGATTTCACCGCTGCTTCCACTTCTTCGCGAAGGATTGGGTAGTTGTCGTTGTCGTTTGCTGGAGGGATGTTTAGTACTTCTGGGTCTCCTGTGGCTCGGTAGTTGTACAGCTCGGAGCAGTACTCGGACCACCTCTTTAGGATGTCCTGTTCTTCAGTCAGACATTTTCCATCCTTGTCCTGTATGGTGGTGGTTCGCCCTTGCTTTGTGCTGGTCAGGTCTTTCACCAGCTGGTAAGTTTTTTTGCTGCTATTCATCTTCATGCTATCTTCGATGTCCTGGCACTGCTCTTCAATCCAGTTCATCTTTGCCTTTTTCATGCCTTTCTTGATTTCTTGGTTGGCTGCCCTGTGCTGCTTTACTCCTTCCGCATCTTTCTTCTTCTTCTTCTTCAACTCCCTTCGTTTGTCGCACAGATCAAGTAAGTCAGCTGTGACCCAGGGCTTCTTGACTGGGCGATGTTTGCCAAGGATCTCACTGGCGGTGTTGGTCACTGCTGTGTTGAAGGTGTTGATCAACGTTTCCATGTCTGTACCGTCATCGTCCAGAATGGTGAGCGCTGCAAAGGCTTTTGCTACTTCGGGGTCCTTCAGCTTCTCAAGATCAAATTTGATCCTGGCGTGGCCGAGTTTCTTGACCCTCTTCAGATGTCGTTTGAAGGTCATCATGACGAGTTCATGGTCACTTCCAATGTCGGCTCCAGCAAAGCTCCGTGTCTTGACAATGTTCACACTGGACCGGAAGCGCTTCCTTACCATGATGTAGTCTATCTGGTTGTGGTACTTTCCGTTTGGGCTGTGCCACGTGGCTCTTCTGGGTGTTTGGTGTGGGCCAAAGGTGTTCGCCAGCATAAGATCGTTGTGTGTGGCAAATTCCAGGAGCCTAAGGCCTCTCTCATTTAATTTGGTGTTGCAGTATCTTCCACATGTGCCTATCCAATTCTCATCAGCATCTTCTCCTATATTGGCGTTCCAGTCGCCTTGCACCACTAGGATATCTTTCTTTGGAGTTTAGTCTGCTTCCTGCAGTTGTTCGTAGAAGTCTTCTACATCGTCATCGTTATAGTCTGGTGTTGGGGCTTACGCCTGTATGATGGTGATGTTGAATGGCGTTGCCCTCAGGCGGATGGTGATAAGTCGGCTGGAAATTGGCCGACAACCCATGACGCAGTTCACAGTGTTTTTGTGAATGAGGAATCCGACTGATTGTTCATGTTTGTCGTCTCGACCACTGAAGTACAGTTTGTGTGCTTCCTGGGTGGATGTTTCTCCGATGCTTTCCACCGTACTTCACAGAGTCCTAGGATATTCCAGCGGTATCTGTTCATCTCATGGGTGAGTTCATCTAGCTTGCCTGCTTCTCTCAGTGTTCTTACGTTCCATGTGCCCATAATGATGTTGCTCCTGGCACTGATCTTGTTGTTCGGTATATATCAGTCGCGCACTTTCCACCTCCGCCCTGGTATACAGCGGAAGACGCGGCCCTTTGTAACCCGGGCGACGGCCGATCCGGTATGGGTTGAGTAATGGTTGTCATCATCATGTGGCGTATCTTTGATGGATGTCGCATGGCGGAGCCCATGCATCCCTCTCCATGCCTGACCACAGCCGATGTCCTCCATCTAGGTGGCTCGCCTTGGTCGCGAACACGTGGTCGTTGTAGTTCGTCTGGGAACTCTTCCGCCCTGGCCGGTGACCAGCGTCAAGGAGGTCTTTCGCCCACTGGTGCCGTGTTAACACCACCCGCTCACATGGTTTGATCCGCCGCTGAAGCGGTTTGCCGGGGCATGGCGCTTGGAGCCACATGTGAGAGATTTAGAGGATGGATGGAGACCAATGATGCCTGTCCACCCAAAGGTGCAGCATGCTAGACATCAAAGGTAGTACCCCTATCCAGACCTTACCGGTATTGACAATTATTCCGAGATCGGACGTAACACCTCCCATTGATTCCCCAGGCAAAGTCGAGGGGCTTAAACGTGCTGCCACCTCACGGAGCGTGGGTAACCGAGGCTAGCGAAATCCTAGCCTCGATTACCCAAACTCCGTGAGGTGGCAGCACCTTTTATCCTCTCCCGAGCGAAATGCGTGCTTGCAAACAGGCTCGTAATTGGTTAGGTTTACCTATCTCTGATAAAAGTTCCAGATTGAATTTGAACAAATGTTGCCATCCTTTTGCGAATTGGCAAGAAACCTGCTGATAACTAAACGTTGATTTCACTGTGATGATGTTAATTGATGTGACATAACGTATTCGTTTGGAAACTAATAATTGTACTTCGTTATATTTGGCAGAACGCTTCTTTAGTCCAATGAGAATTGAGATAACATCCGGAATTGCCAAGGCAAATGGAAGCGTGATAATTTTATAAACGACTTAGTTTTGATGGTAAGTTTTATTTGCCTATTATCAAATTTTATTATGTCGTTCTCATATATTCAACCAGTCATATTACGTTTAATCGCATTGTTTTTGTGATACTTGTATGCAGTATTATAGGTTAACATGGCGTGTCCGTGTTGTTCGGATTAACCGTTCTGGCATTATCGCCCACAGTATCGAACAAATTCCATCAGCTTAGGATGAAAATTTATGATAAAGTTGTAACACGACATATTGTAACACGATATGTTGAGCTACAGCACAGCACTCGACACTTGTATCAAATCCGGACACACACTAATTTTGCCGTTACTATATTTGCCTATGCTGGCCAGCCGGCGATTTGAACGCATAAACCAAAACATGCATATTTTTCCAGTATGAAAACATATTTGGAAAATATACTGGTATTCAAAATCTGTAACACTTATTTTACTTCACTTCTGCAAACGAATGGTTAAAAAGATATATTTTGGCGTAATGCAAAATATACATCGTGAGACTTAATAATCGCACACAAAAAATTCCATGTCGTGAGTAAATATGGCAATATAGCCAATAATGACAAGATTGCCATCCGAGAGTGAACTCCAGATGGCAAGTGAACAAGGAAACTTAGATAGAATAGAGTTCAAATTTAGCGGGGACCTAGGTGCCCGCTGGCCCCCATCCTATCGGGTGCCCAAAATATCCCACACTGGACTTTAGAGGGCTTACAAATATCAGATATACATATAAACATTAATTGTCATTAACATGACCTAGCATAAATTTTTGGTACAACCGACAGTTTGACCTACTATTTTACTTCTGAATTTTATTTGGAAAATGATTGCATTATTTAGTTATAATTAATTAATACATGAGCACACAGCAGCTTTACAGTGTGAAAAACAAACAAAACATGAGATATCATAAAAAAACATCTTGAAAGGCAATTTATTATTTTAGGCATAATGCTGCAACACCATTCATAATGTCATCAAGGTTAACATTAAAAGAGCAGATTATTATATAAATGTTTATAGTAGATCACATGCTTAAGTCCGTGCAGCATTCACTGAAGTATACTCACACACCATGATAGTAATATGTGTAAATGTTTTGTTTGTTTTAGGCAGCAAATAACCCTCCAGATGGGCCTCCACCTGTAATGGCCACCCAGTCTTATGTAAGTATGAAACTGGTTTGTCTAATTCATATTTCTTCTTTTTGTTTGTTTAGCATGTTGGGTATTCAATCATACTATTAATATATTATATTCTTTTTCTTGTCTACTACAAGTGATCAGACATGGGGTCAAATCAACTGAAATATATTTGTGACCTGTTCTAACGAAATGAGTCGCATGTCAAAAAAATTAAGAATTGAGTTAATCATATTATCGGAAAGAATATTTGTTAAGCTTTCCAACGGTGCAACAATTACGGAGCTAGCTCACTCCTCACCACACACAGCCAAAGTTATCCGACATTGAACATGCCCGGGTAGAAAGCTTCAAACTGAGAAATCGCATTTGAAGTTCACGGTCACGCAAGTACATGATCGAGTGCATTGTCATTCCTAATTCAGCTATTTTGCATCTATTTCACCTTTTGATGTATTCTAAACCCCCTCCCAAGTTGCGCTTATTGTCAAAGATATGTCTTGCAAGTTGGTTATTGCGTTTATCGCAACATAATCCATGTATTTAGTAATGTTTTGTTGTGTTGATCCGATCGATTCCACTTGTTTACGGCTAGCGAGTGCACACTGTGCATGTGTTCGCAGCTTTAAGCCAATCAGGGGACCGCTATGAGCTGTGCCTGACAACTGGTGACGTTTGTTTACATAGGTGTCTCACTTAAATGTTCATATTGGCTAAAATTGATGTCATTGGGGATTTCCTCCATCAGATTCAGACAGTGGACATGCTGGGCTTTCCCGTAGTACCAAATATGTCTGCCATGCAGCAAGGGAAACCCAGATGAATGCGACTCAAATAAGTGCAATTTATTGGTTTTGTTTTATAAAATTCATGCATGAAATGTTACGTCGCCTTTCTAAAAAGGTTTTAACATGTACTAAATAGTAATATAAATGGCACAAATATGCATTGTCAGTTGATAGAAAAGACATTAAGATCTGTCCTGTCAACACATTTCCTCTTTAGCACATTCATTTTCAGCTCCATATCAAAGTTTGAACTTGGCTTAATTGATTTCAGATACCAATGCCTTCACAGGCACCACCCATTGCTATACCGCCAATGATGCCAGGAGCACCAGCTGATGGGAAGACGCCAGCAGTACCACCTATTGTGCCACCAATGGGTATGCCGGTGCCAGGTGCGACCACTGAACAGTCACCTTTCATGGCATGGATAGTTTGGAACATGAAAAGTTTCTTGTGCAGTGCAGTTTGCCGATTTTATGTGTGTAAAACGTGTTACATTGTATATAAAATTTATCTCAGTTTTAAGTTACCAATACAAACCAATTAGTACAGTAGACACATCACAATTGGCATAATTCAGAGTTGATGTGATGTTAATATTTCTTCCAAAGCACATGGTATTTACAACAAATTGGACATAAAATGTTACACGTATTAAGCTGTGAGTCTAACCAGATTCTTACCACCAGGCTAATATTTTAATGAAGCTAGGATTGAATCTGTGATATATATTGTATCTTGTATTGTATCTGTGATATATATATTCTTTCAAACATTGTAGGATATCAGCCTTCCATGTATCCGACAATGCCCCCCACAATGGGAATGCCCCCTGGAGGAATGGTCCCCCCATCTCTTCCATCTGGTGGTAAGGCGGTTGTGTTTTTTTATGTTTCCTTTTTGTTATGGGAAACCCATTGTGCATAATATAGGCTTGGGCAAGGATTTTTCACAGAAAATGTCACAACTTCAGAATGCTCTGCAAGTGACAGGAATTGTTCCAATAAAAAAGCACATAGCTACACAGTTCTACATGTTGTTTGATCGTGTGCCAAATTTCAGTTCCGTATCTTTGTTATTATTGAATTTACAGGATTTTATAAAGCGCCCTATGTTGCACACCTGAAAAACACGACTTGTTGCGATTTCAGCAGTGCCGGGAAATCAGCAAAAACCATGTCCTGTTCAAAACCTTGGCGCCTCGCTAAATTTTGTTGTATCAAGATACAGCCACTTAATTCTAATGCACGGAGTGTTATTTGATCAGTTCGTGATAGGCTACCATTCGAACATAACACAATAGCAACCATTTGCGTAGCAGTTATTTTTCAGCCATATTAAAAAAATTATAATCCAGTCACCTACCAAATACCATTAGATTCTGATTTATTCCCTTAAACATATATACCAAATTTAAAAAAAATTGTTTTGATTTGTGGGCGTGTCTGCCCGTGAAATTCAACCAAGTACAAGGGATCAGAAAGACATTTACCCAACTGATGTCTTTGCTGCACATAGCCATGTGTGATAATTTAGTATTGGACACGTAAATGACTACATTGTATTTGTCCATTAGTGATGCCCATGATGCCTGGGATGACAGCCGCAGCAGCTGGGTCACCTGGACAACCTGGTGTCACCAAGGCCTCCAAGAAGGTATGTGTCACATCTCGTCTTGTTCAGTGCACAGATGAACAGAACTTCAGTTTTACACATCAATATAGCAATCACGAGAGTGCCACCACAAGTGCACTGTTAAAAGGGGCCTTGCCAGATCCCTCAATATGGTCACAGACCTCTTGTCGTAATGTAGCTATGTTATTCTTTAGGTGGGTCACATATGTGTATATGACCCATCTTAACAAAATTTGTCACTTTTCATAATTGAGTTATTTGTACCATTGGAAAGAGCACAGTCTCTGCTTTCACATGGTGTATCATATAAGAAGATACGTTGATTATAAGTGAAGTTACGGTTCACCAAACATGTGGGGTAGAAACCTGTAAACTGAGACAATTGCCTTCAAAGTTTTAACAACTTTTTGTCGTGTTTGATGAAATGTACCTTAGTTACCATGGACAGATCTTACTGAAATTTGAAACATGAATGGATAATGGCAAACTGAATACATTATGTTGATATGAAAACAAGATGTTGTAGCGGTACAATTAATTGCTGAACATTCCTGTACCTTCATTGGCATCAACAGTAAGAATCACAATAGACGGTCAGCGTTCATATTTAACAATTTTAATACTGAAGAATAACATAGCTACATAACGACAAGATATCTGTGACAGTATTCAGATAAAACATCTGTAGCTTCTAGACTGGTCACGTCCTCGCTTGCGAAGCCAAGGCCATGTGTCAACCTGCCTCATCTCCTACCCATCTCTGCAGCTTTTAGTGTCTCCTCGTGGCTTGTGTTCACCAGGCACTGACAGTAAGTTAACTGTGGCAGTGTCCGGCGACGCTGAGTTTCCTGTTAACTGCAACTGGGCGGCCTTGTAATGGGGGTAATTTATACAGTTTAGTTTCTACAAAGAAGCTGACTAGCATCTTTATTTATAACTGAAAATCTGGGTCGTAGAGACAGCAATTTGCATGTAGATGTGTGCATTTACATGGTGCACCTGCACATATACAGAATATTTACATAAGTTCTCGCTCCACCAATCAGTAGCGCGATCTGGGTGGTAACATTGCTACGTCATTGTTTTCGCAGCTGATACGAACAGGCCACAAATTGTGCATGGTATTAGCAAAAAGCAGACACATGATTAAGATAACTATTTGTTTAACATTGCAAGCAATCCCGATGAAGACTCCAATAGTTGAATTCATATTCTCAACATATCACATTATCCAAAATACTCAATGATAAATAAAATAGATTAGCACATGATACAGAAAATACAAGTTGACTTTTTTTTAACAAAGTTTGACTTCTCCACACATAAGCATGCTAATCAGCAATGGCCACAACATTTGCAACCACATTTTTATCCATTTATTTTGAAGTTATTCAGAGTGGCAAAATAACAAAAGAACTGTAAAGTCTGTAATTGTAACGAATAAGCAAATTTGCACTTATTTTTGACGTGTCAGCAGATTATAATTCTCTGTAAAAATACATGATTTTTTGTTAAAAATTGCTTCATCAAAGTGCGTGCTAATCAGCAATGGCCACAACATTTGCAACCACATTTTTATTAGGGGTGAAACCAGTGCTGCTCGTTGCAATAAAAATGAAACTTGTTATCTGGCAAGGCTGCTATTATCATGGGATCTCTCTACTGCTCAGTTCTGCGACCAATGGAATCACCTAGCAAATTACTTTTTTAAGTTCAGAGAAAAATGCGAAAAACCATAACAAAGAAGAACACCCTTGGCTTAGTGATAATAAGTTAAATGACTTTCCAATATAAGCAAAAATAGTAAGACCAAAACTAATACTTTTATTATAAGTTATTACTGAGAGTTACTACGTTCTTGGATTGGATGCTAGAATTGTCTGATTACTACCTTGAATTCAGTGATATTGTTCTGCCCTGTTTCCTTTGTTAAACGTTTATTAGTTTGACTGCTATGTCACTTCTGACAGTCTACATGTCTTCAGAGTTATATTGTGGCACTAATCATAGTGTTTTTGCAGATAATGCAAACGTTCATTGTTCATCATTACTTTGCCAAGATTTTCCCCCAAGAAATCATCCACCAGAGATTTTTAATATTTAGATTAAAAATAATGTTTACATCAGTGAGTTTAGTCCTTGATGAGCAACCATTGTGAACAGATGATGATTGAACATCACTGCTAAATTTGTTTGAATCAGATGAGCTTATTAAGTATTAGTTTGAGTGTGTGTTGTTTGTGGTGTGTGTAGAAGACAACATGGACAGAACACAAGTCCCCTGATGGCCGCTGCTACTACTATAACACAGAGACCAAACAATCGACCTGGGAGAAACCTGATGAACTAAAGTCAGCTGCCGAGGTAAACGTTGTATGTTGGAGCAGGGTTGGCACGTTTTCATGAAAACTGGATTTTAGACAGGGCAATCGGTATTTACCGGGAATAGTCTAATTTATATTACCACTGGCTAGTTCCTGCAGTTCCTAGTCCATTTAGAATCTAGTTGATATTCAACTAAAGTTAACATGTTGACCAGTTACTAATTCAGGTTCAGAATTTTGTTGAACTGAGGGTAATGAAATTATGAATGACTGGATACAATTGTCAACTTAATATAAAATGGATGTCTCATGATGATGTTGATTTGATGATTTTGGTCGCATGCATATCATGCTGGTCTGGAGTTGAGACCAAAGATCTTGGCCAAATTGGCTAAGACCACCATTTCATTCAATCTGTAAGATGTGGTTCAAACAGTTTACTCTATTTCTGGAAGAACATAAAGAAACTGACCTAAAATGTGTCTTATGATGGAAAAAGTGAGTTTGACATGAGAGAAGAAGCTAGCTGTGATGTTGCATGAGAGAAGAAGCTAGCTGTGATGTTGCATGAGAGAAAAAGGTAGCTGTGATGTTGCATGAGAGAAAAAGGTAGCTGTGATGTTGCATGAGAGAAGAAGCTAGCTGTGATGTTGCATGAGAGAAGAAAGCTAGCTGTGATGTTGCATGAGAGAAGAAGCTAGTGGCACATTGCATGAGACAAGAAGCTAGGTGGCATGTTGCATGAGAGAAGAAGCTAGCTGTGATGTTGCATGAGAGAAGAAGCTAGCTGTGATGTTGCATGAGAGAAGAAGCTAGCTGTGATGTTGCATGAGAGAAGAAGCTAGCTGTGATGTTGCATGAGAGAAGAAGCTAGGTGGCATGTTGCATGAGAGAAGAAGCTAGGTGGCATGTTGCATGAGAGAAGAAGCTAGCTGTGATGTTGCATGAGAGAAGAAGCTAGGTGGCATGTTGCATGAGAGAAGAAGCTAGGTGGCATGTTGCATGAGAGAAGAAGCTAGCTGTGATGTTGCATGAGAGAAGAAGCTAGGTGGCATGTTGCATGAGAGAAGAAGCTAGGTGGCATGTTGCATGAGAGAAGAAGCTAGGTGGCATGTTGCATGAGAGAAGAAGCTAGCTGTGATGTTGCATGAGAGAAGAAGCTAGCTGGCATGTTGCATGAGAGAAGAAGCTAGCTGTGATGTTGCATGAGAGAAGAAGCTAGCTGTGATGTTGCATGAGAGAAGAAGCTAGGTGGCATGTTGCATGAGAGAAGAAGCTAGCTGTGATGTTGCATGAGAGAAGAAGCTAGCTGTGATGTTGCATGAGAGAAGAAGCTAGGTGGCATGTTGCATGAGAGAAGAAGCTAGGTGGCATGTTGCATGAGAGAAGAAGCTAGGTGGCATGTTGCATGAGAGAAGAAGCTAGGTGGCATGTTGCATGAGAGAAGAAGCTAGGTGGCATGTTGCATGAGAGAAGAAGCTAGGTGGCATGTTGCATGAGAGAAGAAGCTAGCTGTGATGTTGCATGAGAGAAGAAGCTAGCTGTGATGTTGCATGAGAGAAGAAGCTAGCTGGATGTTGCATGAGAGAAGAAGCTAGCTGTGATGTTGCATGAGAGAAGAAGCTAGCTGTGGATGTTGCATGAGAGAAGAAGCTAGGTGGCACGTTGCATGAGAGAAGAAGCTAGGTGGCATGTTGCATGAGAGAAGAAGCTAGATGGATGTTGCATGAGAGAAGAAGCTAGCTGTGATGTTGCATGAGAGAAGAAGCTAGCTGTGATGTTGTCTCTTGGGCTCCAGTTGCAGCTGTCCAAGTGTCCATGGAAGGAACACAAGGCAGACAACGGCAAGGTCTACTTCCACAATTCTGTCACAAAGGAGTCACGCTGGACGAAGCCCAAGGAACTGGAAGAACTCGAAGGTATGATATCTTATGGACATTGTCCATGCCAAGGCAGTAGGTCTGTAGCATCAGTGAGAAAAATTCCAGTGATAAATGCAATGCTTGTAAAATCTACAAATCATGTGTTGGATGGTACGATATTGTACTACTTTGACCATGCTGGTTCATCTTACCTCTGACATTAAACCCTGTGTCTGATTAGCTAGTATGACACATTTGTCTGCAGTAGGAATTTAACATTTGAATAACATTTCTGTGAAGCAAGGATAACTGAAAAATGTTTCAGACAAATATAGGGTATAGCATTCATAACAAAGCAGAGCTGAATTTGTAACTGAAAAGAAATCAGAAGCCACTGTAAGTCGAATTAAGGTGTTCTGTAATTGAGAAAGTTAAAAGTAAGTTGTAATTGTAACTGATCCTGCCTTCAGTTACGTAAATATGTGTGAATTTGCTATAGATGCATCTGTTATTGTAACCAAACTTAACATTTCTTTCAGATCGTATCACGAAAGAGGATGCCATGTAAGTCTTGTTTACAATGTTATTGATTATTGATGCTATATATGCTTTTTAGTCTTTTGACCCAAATGTTCAACAGACTTATGGCATCACTCTGTGCACCATCTGTCGTTAGCTCTCAAATCTCAGACATCAATGAAGATCTGTTTTTCTAATTTTGTATAGGTGTTTCTTAGCGTACTGTCACTGTGCACAAGAAAATTTCTTGAAGAAATAAAAATTTGATTGACTCATTTTAAACCTCCTGTGGTATATTAGGGCCTAAATAATGATACATTTTTCTAGTGTTTTGAAAAACTGTTCTGTAGCTTTACAGTATTTTACAGTATGCCAGTTGTTTATTCAATTTTTGATGTTTATTCAATTCTCTTTAAAATGATGTGACTGCTGTCTACTGGTTAAAGATATATTGTCACTCGTAAATGACAGATGTAGAAAATTTGTTTTCTATACAACTATAGAGTGAAAATTCATATAATTTATTGATATTGTCTGCTGCATTCACACAATATGGCTGTGTTTCTGATAATCTCAAACGAATAAACTTAGGTTATTACTGTGAAGAGACTAGGCAGTGACTATGGTAATTACCAAAACATTTCATTCATAATTACCAACTCACTATGTAGTCCAAAGGATGTCAGGGGCTCTTGGCCCATTTAATAATTGTCCAGTATTGTTTTTTGTTTTGTTTAGCAACGTTATTTGCTTCAATTCAGTAGTATGTTAACCTCGTGTGTTTAGAAAACAGTAATTTGGAGATCACTGATCAGTTGTCAAAACTGGCATAAAAAGGAAAACAGATAAAAGAAGGGCACGTCTGGCTGAAGGGAGTGGTCACAGGAGGCAGGTTGAAGGGAGTGGTCACAGGAGGCAGGTTGAAGGGAGTGGTCACAGGAGGGAGGTTGAAGGGAGTGGTCACAGGAGGCAGGTTGAAGGGAGTGGTCACAGGAGGCAGGTTGAAGGGAGTGGTCACAGGAGGCAGGTTGAAGGGAGTGGTCACAGGAGGCAGGTTGAAGGGAGTGGTCACAGGAGGCAGGTTGAAGGGAGTGGTCACAGGAGGCAGGTTGAAGGGAGTGGTCACAGGAGGCAGGTTGAAGGGAGTGGTCACAGGAGGCAGGCTGAAGGGAGTGGTCACAGGAGGCAGGTTGAAGGGAGTGGTCACAGGAGGCAGGTTGAAGGGAGTGGTCACAGGAGGCAGGTTGAAGGGAGTGGTCACAGGAGGCAGGCTGAAGGGAGTGGTCACAGGAGGCAGGCTGAAGGGAGTGGTCACAGGAGGCAGGTTGAAGGGAGTGGTCACAGGAGGCAGGCTGAAGGGAGTGGTCACAGGAGGGAGGCTGAAGGGAGTGGTCACAGGAGGCAGGTTGAAGGGAGTGGTCACAGGAGGCATGTTGAAGGGAGTGGTCACAGGAGGCATGTTGAAGGGAGTGGTTACAGGAGGCATGTTGAACGGAGTGGTCACAGGAGGGAGGTTGAAGGGAGTGGTCACAGGAGGGAGGCTGAAGGGAGTGGTCACAGGAGGCAGGTTGAAGGGAGTGGTCACAGGAGGCAGGTTGAAAGGAGTGGTCACAGGAGGCAGGCTGAAGGGAGTGGTCACAGGAGGGATGCTGAAGGGAGTGGTCAACAGGAGGGAGGCTGAAGGGAGTGGTCACAGGAGGAGTTTGAAGGGAGTGGTCACAGGAGGCATGTTGAAGGGAGTGGTTACAGGAGGCAGGTTGAAGGGAGTGGTCACAGGAGGCAGGTTGAAGGGAGTGGTCACAGGAGGCAGGCTGAAGGGAGTGGTCACAAGAGGCAGGTTGAAGGGAGTGGTCACAGGAGGCAGGTTGAAGGGAGTGGTCACAGGAGGCAGGTTGAAGGGAGTGGTCACAGGAGGCAGGTTGAAGGGAGTGGTCACAGGAGGCAGGTTGAAGGGAGTGGTCACAGGAGGCGGGTTGAAGGGAGTGGTCACAGGAGGCGGGTTGAAGGGAGTGGTCACAGGAGGCGGGTTGAAGGGAGTGGTCACAGGGAAGGGAGGTCTGAAGGGAGTGGTCACAGGAGGCAGGTTGAAGGGAGTGGTCACAGGAGGCAGGTTGAAGGGAGTGGTCACAGGAGGCAGGTTGAAGGGAGTGGTCACAGGAGGCAGGTTGAAGGGAGTGGTCACAGGAGGGAGGTTGAAGGGAGTGGTCACAGGAGGCAGGTTGAAGGGAGTGGTCACAGGAGGCAGGTTGAAGGGAGTGGTCACAGGAGGCGGGTTGAAGGGAGTGGTCACAGGAGGGAGGTTGAAGGGAGTGGTCACAGGAGGGAGGTTGAAGGGAGTGGTCACAGGAGGCGGGTTGAAGGGAGTGGTCACAGGAGGCAGGTTGAAGGGAGTGGTCACAGGAGGGAGGTTGAAGGGAGTGGTCACAGGAGGCAGGTTGAAGGGAGTGGTCACAGGAGGCAGGTTGAAGGGAGTGGTCACAGGAGGCAGGCTGAAGGGAGTGGTCACAAATTTGGTAAAGGACAGGTTGAAGGGAGTGGTCACAGGAGGCAGGCTGAAGGGAGTGGTCACAGGAGGGAGGTTGAAGGGAGTGGTCACATGAGGCAGGCTGAAGGGAGTGGTCACAGGAGGCAGAGTGGTCACAGGAGGCAGGCTGAAGGGAGTGGTCACAGGAGGCAGGCTGAAGGGAGTGGTCACAGGAGGCAGGTTGAAGGGAGTGGTCACAGGAGGGAGGTTGAAGGGAGTGGTCACAGGAGGGAGGTTGAAGGGAGTGGTCACAGGAGGCAGGTTGAAGGGAGTGGTCACAGGAGGCAGGTTGAAGGGAGTGGTCACAGGAGGGAGGTTGAAGGGAGTGGTCACAGGAGGCAGGTTGAAGGGAGTGGTCACAGGAGGCAGGTTGAAGGGAGTGGTCACAGGAGGCAGGCTGAAGGGAGTGGTCACAGGAGGGAGGTTGAAGGGAGTGGTCACAGGAGGCAGGTTGAAGGGAGTGGTCACAGGAGGCAGGCTGAAGGGAGTGGTCACAGGAGGGAGGTTGAAGGGAGTGGTCGCAGGAGGCAGGCTGAAGGGAGTGGTCACAGGAGGCGGGTTGAAGGGAGTGGTCACAGGAGGCAGGTTGAAGGGAGTGGTCACAGGAGGCAGGTTGAAGGGAGTGGTCACAGGAGGCAGGTTGAAGGGAGTGGTCACAGGAGGCAGGCTGAAGGGAGTGGTCACAGGAGGCAGAGTGGTCACAGGAGGCAGGTTGAAGGGAGTGGTCACAGGAGGCAGGTTGAAGGGATTGGTCACATGAGGCAGGTGGAAGGGAGTGGTCACAGGAGGCAGGCTGAAGGGAGTGGTCACAGGAGGCAGGTTGTTCTTAAAACTCTCTCCTCTTCACAACTGACTGTGTGTGTCTGCCACAGATGCAGCAGTGATTGTCATGTCCAAGTTGGACTTCTTAGTCACTCTAGGTGATGCATATCACTGAAGTGACAAATGTAGTGGCGCAAATTATTGTTTGACAAGTCCATCGAGACCAATGACATACCGTATTGTCCCTAATAGACGCACTACCTAATAGACGCCCACCCCGTTTTTAGAGTGCGACTGGCATCAACCAACTTCGATAACAAGAATAAGTAACTTGTCATACAAATTCATATTCAGGCATATATGTTTCAATTAATAAGCTTTGCTTCTATTGATAAATCAGACAGTTAACAATTAGAAAATTGTGTTCATGGTACTATACAGTTCTAGTCAGGACCCACATATCATCGATATCGTGTGTCGACACTGATTTGCCATTTCGGATGCACATAGGGCCAATGCAGCTTTTACATGCAGTAAATCCACTCTATGTTCACATTACTACATTTATTTAACATCATAAAAACAATTTGAAGAACACGTTGATTTAAAAAGAACTATGTCACGGGTCACTTCACTTGGAGGCGCTGTTACATATGCATACTTCAGTGGTGCCACATTGCGGATTAATTATCTACTCTATTTAGAAGCTGATATAGCATGTGACCACATTCGTCCCACTTTTGAGAAATAATGGACGTGCACCCAAGCCTTCCCACTCACACACTGCGCGTCTATTAAGGACAGTACGGTATCTAAATATGAGTCATATTATGAAGGTGTAATTTCAAACAATATAGTAAAATTATTTGAACAAAATAAATTTTTCATGTGCACTATTATGATCAATACAGTCACCTTTTTGAAGGTTGTAATTGAATTAAATGTGTAAAATGGAAATGTTTTTTTAATAAATGTCAAATAGAAACATACTGACTTGGAACTGCAAAAATAGCATTTAATTCAAGCATTTCATTGGTCCCCGACAAAATTTTTGTTTTACATAGGGCATCTGCGACCGCTGCACCAATGGGACCAGTGGGTGCTGTCGCCCCACAAATGGGCACTGCCAGTCCCATGCCAGTTGGCATGATGCCGGGGGTGGCACAGCAGCCATCTCAGCCTTCAGACGCGATCCAGAAAGCGATGGAAGCAACACTTGCATCCATTGCTCTCCCTCCCCCCAACATTACAGAGATGAATGCTAGGTGAGTGGGGCTGTCTCTGGCCACACGACACCAGGGGATTCACTAGAACAACATATTAGAGTGATTTGACCAGTGATAAGAATATGTACTTCCAGTTACAAGTCTAAATCTGTCAAGACGGTGGGTTTTTGTTGTTGTATTAACTGTGTAATTTTGCCGAAATTGTCGATAAGTGAATTTCTGTCTAGCAATACAATTTCAGTATTTTGCCTGTTTTATTATCTTAAAAGACTAAGAGAGTCATGTAAATGATGTAATGGTTGAGTCACATGTTATTAAAAAAAAAATTGTTTTGTTTTTTACAGTTGTTAGCATAATGAGAAGTTTCTCTTCTGAAAACATATGGAACTGGATATTGAAATAATTTACAATACTTTGGGTGCAAGAGTTGACATGCGTGAGTTGTGTTGACATGCGTGTGTTGTGTTGACCTGCTTGTGTTGTGTTGACATGCGTGAGTTGTGTTGACATGTGTGTGTTGTGTTGACACGTGTGTGTTGTGTTGACGTGTGTGTTGTGTTGACATGCATGTGTTGTGTTGACATGCATGTGTTGTGTTGACACGTGTGTGTTGTGTTGACGTGTGTGTTGTGTTGACATGCATGTGTTGTGTTGATACGTGTGTGTTGTGTTGACATGTGTGTGTTGTGTTAACACACGTGTGTTGTGTTGACACGCTTGTGTTGTGTTGACATGCATGTGTTGTGTTGACACGCATGTGTTGTGTTGACACGCATATGTTGTGTTGACATGCGTGTGTTGTGTTGACACGCGTGTGTTGTGTTGACACGCGTGTGTTGTGTTGACATGCGTGTGTTGTGTTGACACGCGTGTGTTGTGTTGACATGCGTGTGTTGTGTTGACACGCGTGTGTTGTGTTGACATGCGTGTGTTGTGTTGACACGCGTGTGTTGTGTTGACATGCGTGTGTTGTGTTGACACGCGTGTGTTGTGTTGACATGCGTGTGTTGTGTTGACATGCGTGTGTTGTGTTGCAGCCTTGTGCCAGAAGAAGCGCCCAAGAAAGAGTATGTGTTTAAGAACAAGAAGGAAGCGATTGAGGCCTTCAAGGCTCTGCTGCGGGAACGGGTGAGGTCACTGCTCAGTCCTTCACATCTGTACAGGTCCATATCGTACACCGGATGTGATATGTATGCCTAGTCAGAACCACTTGGTTCCACACTGATATGAAGTAAACCGTGAATAATCCATTTGTCTTGAAGACACGAACGACGTGAGATCATTCTAGTTCAGCTATGTTCGTTGAAATAGTTTGTGCATGTGTCATATGCTGCAGTGTGTATGCACGTCATTGTGGTGTGAATATATAACCCATATCGCCCTTGCCTGTTCATTGCTATGGCAGTGATTGAGAGTTGTTATTGACATATGAACAAGAGAAGACTTTAGCTAGGTAACAGTTGGTGTGTTGTGTCTGCAGTCTGTGCCGTCCAGTTCATCGTGGGAACAAGCAATGAAACTCATCATCAACGACCCTCGCTACGGAGCCCTGAGACATCTCAATGAGAAGAAACAGGCTTTCAATGCCTACAAGACACAGAGAGCCAAAGAGGAGAAGGTAAACGTGTGGTTAATAGGGCCATGGGGTGAATAAAACAGTCCAGAGACACATGATATAGCTGTTCTTCTTGTTAAACAATCCCTTTATCGTAGTCAGTGTTATAGTGTAAAAATGAAGCACCAGTAGCAGAAAGTGTATTGCACTTATTTTGGATTCGTCCATATTGTTAACCCTCTAACTACGCTTTTTTTGGTGACCACTGGTTTTATACTTATGTTTTGAGAATGGTAGAATCTGCTGTCAAAAATGTGTCACGCAGTGGTTACTGTTATAAAATAAAGTGATACTTTTCAGGAGGAGAATCGGCTGCGAACGAAGAAGGCAAAGGAAGATTTGGAAGAGTTTCTTATGACCACAGACAAGATGAACTCAACTATAAAATACAGGTATACTCCTCAGCACTATATTCAATCCTTCATAGAAATATTAAGCTCACAGATTGCAATTCATGTTGCTTACTGCATAAGTCACACAATCTACTTGTTGAAAGCTACTCAACATCACAGAATTGTGCTACCATTTCAGTTTGAATGTAACTTAATTACAATACAACATGATTATAACGAACATGCATATAATGAATCGACGAATATAATGAAACCATTTTTGACATTCAGATTGTTTCCCTATAATTACGAATATAACAAATTTTCCTGAACGATTTTCACCCTATAACGAATTTTTCTCCACCTGAAAATCACCTGGTTGTTCACAAACACATCCCGCCCCGACCTAAAAGCCATGCCGTGGCAGTGCATTGCACCAGTGCCAAAGTGATTAGGTCAATGAGATAACAGGCCTAGACAGTCGGAAGACACTGCAGCGCACACCTACTGGCTTGATGGTGTTCTTTTGTTGCCTGGAATGGGAATATAGCTTTGTGTTGTAAATCATTTATTACAATTACATTAGAAAAGTTTCATGATGAAACACGATAAACATCAATTCAGGTTTGACTGGGGAAAAAACTGTAATTGAAATAAACACAGAAATGTTTACCCTTGCTAGTTGTAATAATTTTATATTTAGATATAATTCACTAGTTTTAATTTAATCTATGAGAAAGCAGAGTGAGATCTTGTCAAGTAACACTACAACATTTTCTGTCATGGTTTGCACTGAAATCCTTCATTGGTAAACTAGTCTAACACCAATGATTGCCTTTTTTCAGGAAAGCTGACCAAATGTTTGCTGACGCAGACATATGGAAGAACGTCCACGACCGTGACAGGAGAGATCTCTATGAGGACATTGTGCACCAACTGGCGAAGAAGGAACGGGTGCGGCAATCTGTTGTCTCATTTACTGCTAGGATCTCTAAACACTACTGTTTTGCTCTGCAGAATGTTTTTAAGTTGTTGCTTAAATGGGTGTACAATTCTTCTGTTAACCCTTTACAGATTATCTATATCTAATCTGTGAGCACAGTGATTAATGTTGAGTTAGAGATTGCGTGATAGAAGAACGATTATTATTACACCTTACGTACATTTATACTGCAAGCTCCTAGTCCTTGCCGTGCGTGCACCAAGTCACCAATATGTGGGTGCACTTAGTGTGTCAGATATCATTCTTTTGTGCTTTGTTTATTAACAGTGCAAGGTGTAGTGATCTTAACAAGATTTGAATTGTGCATACAATGGTACTAAATGTTATAATAAACTTTTAAAACTGAATATAAGAAATGAATATGCTCAGTCCAGGTGTATTTGCATAGAATGCTACATGTAGCTACACACTTGAGTCGGTTGATATTTTCAAACAACAGTCATTTAGAAATGACTATTAGAAAGTCATAGGCCACAACACAGCAGATATACAAATAATGCAACAACACGAGTTGCAAATGTGTTTAAAAAACAACGCCATTTCCATGTGTTGTCTGAGGTAAAAACAAGTTTGTGGATGCTCAAAGAAATGGGCATCCGGTCGCTGTTGGCCACGTCCGGTCACTGGTGGCCACGTCCGGTCACTGGTTTGGCCACGTCCGGTCACTGTTGGATTGTTGGCCACGTCCGGTCACTGGTTTGGGCCCCGTTTTGGTCACTTTTGGTTGGCCACGTTCCTTTTGGGCACTGGTTTGGGCCCCGTTTTGGTCACTGGTTTGGGCCCCCGGGCCCGGTCCCCCCTGGTTTGGGCCACGTCCGGTCACTGGTGGCCACGTCCGGTCACTGGTGGCCACGTCTGGTCACTGGTGGCCACGTCTGGTCACTGGTGGCCAGTCAAAGTCTAAACAGTTAAGCCTTTAAGCAAACCCCAAGATATTGATCTTGTGCCTTGGCATGTGACTGACTGGTTGGTTTGTAGGAGGAGTCGAAGGCTTTGAGGAAGCGTAACATCAAGGTGTTTACTGAGATCCTGGACAGCATGCCGTCTCTCACCCACACCACTACCTGGTCCGAGGCGCAGCAGATGTTACTGGACAACACACTCTTTACTGAAGATGTCGAATTACAAAGTGAGTCCAGCAGAATGGCCACAATGTCCTTGTGTTGTCAGTGTCTGTATAGTGAGTCTAGTAGAACGGCCACAATGTCCTTGTGTTTATCACAATGAGTCTAGTAAAGGACATGTTTTTTGTCAGGCCATGGTCTAGTGAACGAAATTCGTGTTTCCATGGGGTCTTCAGTGACTATGGGCCCAAAGTCCTTTTTGGTGTCTGTGTGGTTGTCCCCAATTTTTGGTTTTCTTTTGAAATGGTTTTTCCCCAATTCCGTGTTTTCAGTGACTGTTGTGGTTTTTCCCCCTTGGTTTTCTTTTTTGTGGGCCCGTGACGGCCCAAAGGTGTTTTCAGTGGCTGTGTGGTTTTCCCCAAAGGTGTTTTCAGGTTTTCGTGGCTGTGCGTGTCCCCTTTTGGTTTTCAGTGTGTCTGTGTGGTTGTCCCATGGTGTCTTCAGTGGTTGTGGCCCTGTTTTTGTTTTCCCATGGTTGTCCCTTCCCTGTGTTTTGGCTGTGTGGTTGTCCCCAAAGGTGTTTTCAGTGCGTCGTGATGTGTGACTCCCAAAGGTGTTTTCAGGTTTTCGTGGCTGTGACGGCCCAAAGGTGTTTTCAGTGTGTCTGTGTGGTTGTCCCCAAAGGTGTGTCAGTGCTACGTGGCTGTGCGTGTCCTTGTGTTGTCAGTGTGTCTGTGTGTGCCCATGGTGTTTTCAGTGTTTTGTGATGTGTGTGTCCTGTGTTTTGTGTGCTTCAGTGGCGACGGCCCTGTTTTTGTTTTCCCCTGTCTGTCTCAGTGTGTGGCCTGTTTTGTTTTCATGTGTCTTCAGTGGTTTGGGTGTCCCTTTTGGTGTCTTCAAATGTGTGGCCTGTTTTTGTTTTCAGCCATGTGTGTCCCCAAAGGTGTTTTGGCTGTGTGGTTGTCCCCAAAGGTGTTTTCAGGTTTTGTGTTTCCCCAATTTTTTTGGGTGTCTTCAGTGTTTTACGGCCCTGTTTTGTTTTGTGTCTACATGGGTGTCCCTTCCCTGTGTTGTGTGTCTGTGTGGTTTGGCCCAAAGGTGTTTTCAGTGCGTGGAGTGTGTGACGCCCAAAGCGTGTTTTCAGGTTTTGTGGCTGTGTGTTTTTGTTTTGGGGTCGTCAGTGGCGTGGGCCCTGTTTTTGTTTTCCCATGGTTGTCCCTTCCCTGTGTTTTGGCTGTGTGGTTGTCCCCAAAGGTGTTTTCAGTTTTCAGTGGCTGTGCGGTGTCCCATGGGGTCTTCAGTGGTTGTGGGCCCTGTTTTTGTTTTCCCATGGTTGTCCCTTTTTTGTGTGTGGCTGTGTGGTTGTCCCCAAAGGTGTTTTCAGTGTCGGGGGCTGTGGGTGTCCCATGGTGTCTTCAGTGGCGTGGGCCCTGTTTTTGTTTTCCCATGGTGTCTTCCCTGTGTGTGGCTGTGTAGTTGTCCCACTGGTGTTTTCAGTGTCGTGGATCTAGTGAACGGCCCAACTTTTGGTGTTCTGTCAGTGTCAGTGAGCACATGTCGTGTTTTCAGTGTCTTCAGTGCGTGGCCCTGTTTTTGTTTTCCCCTGGGGTCTTCAGTGGCGTAGGCCTGTTTTTGTTTTCCCCGGGGTCTTCAGTAGCGTGGCCCTGTTTTTGTTGTCATGGTTTTCAGGTCAGTGCGTGGTGTGTCACTTATAGTGGCTGTGGTGTCCCCTTTTGGTTTTCCCCCAGTTGTGCTGTGTTTGTCCCATGGTGAGTGCTGTATGTGCCTGGTGCTTGTGAATGTTTTCCCATGGTGTCTCTGTGTCTGTGTGTGTCCCATGGTGTCTCAGTGTCCGTGGCTTTTTGTGTGTCCCATGGTGTCTCACTGTGCCTGTGGCTGTTTTTGTGTCCCATGGTGTCTCTATGTGTCCTAGTGTGCTTTTTGTGTGTCCCATGGTGTCTCAGTGTCCGTGGCTTTTTGTGTGTCCCATGGTGTCTCTGTGACTGTGTCCCATAGTGTGTCTGTGATTGTGTGTGTCCCTCCGTGTCTCTGTGCCTGTGTGTCCCATGGTGTCTCTGTGTGTTTCCCATGGTGTCTCCGTGGCTGTGTGTATCCCATAGTGTCTCAGTGCGTGGCTGTGTGTATCCCATGGTGTCTCAGTGCGTGGCTGTGTGTGTCCCATGGTGTCTCAGTGCGTGGCTGTGTGTATCCCATGGTGTCTCAGTGCGTGGCTGTGTGTGTCCCATGGTGTCTCAGTGTGTGGCTGTGTGTGTCCCATGGTGTCTCAGTGTGTGGCTGTGTGTGTCCCATGGTGTCTCAGTGCGTGGCTGTGTGTGTCCCATGGTGTCTCAGTGCGTGGCTGTGTGTGTCCCATGGTGTCTCAGTGCGTGGCTGTGTGTGTCCCATGGTGTCTCAGTGCGTGGCTGTGTGTGTCCCATGGTGTCTCAGTGTGTGGCTGTGTGTGTCCCATGGTGTCTCAGTGCGTGGCTGTGTGTGTCCCATGGTGTCTCAGTGTGTGGCTGTGTGTGTCCCATGGTGTCTCAGTGTGTGGCTGTGTGTGTCCCATGGTGTCTCAGTGCGTGGCTGTGTGTGTCCCATGGTGTCTCAGTGTGTGGCTGTGTGTGTCCCATGGTGTCTCAGTGCGTGGCTGTGTGTGTCCCATGGTGTCTCAGTGCGTGGCTGTGTGTGTCCCATGGTGTCTCAGTGCGTGGCTGTGTGTGTCCCATGGTGTCTCAGTGTGTGGCTGTGTGTGTCCCATGGTGTCTCAGTGTGTGGCTGTGTGTGTCCCATGGTGTCTCAGTGCGTGGCTGTGTGTGTCCCATGGTGTCTCAGTGTGTGGCTGTGTGTGTCCCATGGTGTCTCAGTGCGTGGCTGTGTGTGTCCCATGGTGTCTCAGTGTGTGGCTGTGTGTGTCCCATGGTGTCTCAGTGCGTGGCTGTGTGTGTCCCATGGTGTCTCAGTGTGTGGCTGTGTGTGTCCCATGGTGTCTCAGTGTGTGGCTGTGTGTGTCCCATGGTGTCTCAGTGCGTGGCTGTGTGTGTCCCATGGTGTCTCAGTGCGTGGCTGTGTGTTTCAGACATGGACAAGGAGGACGCCCTCATCTGCTTCCAGGACCACATCAAGATGTTGGAGCAGGAGTACGACGATGAGAAGGAGCGGGCGCGACGCATGGTGCGCCGCACCCAGCGCAAGAACAGGGAAGGCTTCCTGGTGAGTGACAGCCTGCCTGGTGAGTGACAGCCTGCCTGGTGAGTGACAGTCTGACTGGTGAGTGACAGTCTGACTGGTGTGTGACAGTCTGACTGGTGAGTGACAGTCTGCCTGGTGAGTGACAGTCTGACTGGTGAGTGACAGTCTGCCTGGTGAGTGACAGGGCCTGCCTGGGTGGAGAGTGGCAGCCTGCCTGGTGAGTGACAGCCTGCCTTGTGAGTGGTGAGTGACAGTCTGACTGGTGAGTGACAGCCTGCCTGGGTAGAGAGTGACAGCCTGCCTGGTGAGTGACGGCCTGCCTGGTGAGTGACAGCCTGCCTGGTGAGTGAAGTCTGCCTGGTGAGTGACAGTCTGCCTGGTGAGTGACAGCCTGCTAGTGACATTCTGATAGTGAGGAATGCCTGGCAGTGACACCCCTCAACTGGGGTGTATTTGAGATACACCCTGCTATTCTAAAGGGAATTTTGGCAAGTTACACCCTTGTAATGGGGAGTTTCAGTGAGTCACACCCCTCTAATCTAGTATATTTGCTAGGGACACTCCTCGTGGCTTACTTGTGGGTGGACACCCTTCTAATGCGGGTGTGTTTATGAGTTATAGCCCTCAAGGTATGTGTGAGTGACTCCCCTAGAAATAGGAACTGTTATTGTGTAAGTGCAAAACACCTATGTCATTCTCTGTAGTGATCACTACAGAGGATGTGATCTATTTGTGTATTACGACTGGTCATGGTTGTAGGTTCTGCTTGACGAGTTGCATGAGCAAGGCAAGCTACACTCCATGTCACTGTGGATGGACCTTTATAATACACTCACGCATGACATGCGTTTCAGTAGCATGCTCGGACAGCCTGGTGAGTGAACCTGTCTAACACACCCAGTTAAATTTAGAGCTTTATTATCAAGCACGGAATCTGTCAGGGGTGTATCTATGACACCAGGAAACATTTGTTTGTACACGAATCATTTAACCATTTCTGTACGGCCTATCTAGGGGCCACACCAATTGCGACCCGTTTCTGCTCCGGGCCCATATTCAGGCTTTGACAGTCTTTACCATTCAGAGCGTTTTAACTTATAATTTTCCACTGCATGGATCCACTTGTTGTGTACAGCGGCAAAACTGAATAAAATATATATTTAATCATTGTTGTAGTTTATTATCACTGAATAATAACTCATGGAGATTTTCCCAGTTTTTTAAATCTGGTTGCTACAACGGCAGAAGGCATTATTTCAACCAGTGATTTGCCAGTGTATGTTTTGGATGGTTTATTTGGTAGTTTTGGCGAAGAAACTATATGGGTTGATGACATTCAAAACTATGAGTTAGCAGTGAGGCTGACTGTGACAGCGGGAGAGTTTTTGATTGATACTCGGACGCCAGTGATGATAACATTTACAGAATAATAGCGGAGCAAGACCAGTGTACCGTGTTGTCAGTGTAATATAATACAGCTCATTATACACGCTGATTATCTTATTTTCTGAAAATATGACATCTCATATTCATAAAATGCATATTTGGTTCTCAAATCTGGACTTGAAATGAGGTTGTAAATGTTGCTGCACATTCACAGAATGCCGCTATTAACATTTGTACATACAATGAAATTACGTTTGTTCCAATTTACATAGTCTGTCCCCAGTTGATCAGCAGGATACTCCCAGATAGTTTAACAACTGGGAAACAATCCTGGAAAACATGTGTGACTTTGTTAAATTACTACTCATAGTTCTGTAACATTCATCAGCTACCTGGAATGAATACTTTGTGAAACTGTCCGATATTAAAATTGTATCCTACCATGTTGCATATTTGTCTCCAGGGTCGACGCCCCTTGACCTCTTCAAGTTCTACGTCGAGGATCTCAAGGCTCGGTTCCATGATGAGAAGCGAATCATCAAGGAACTATTGCGGGTGAGAGGTCTCATATTTCTTGCTAGTACTGTCAGTGTTGAGGTCACTGGGGGTTGGCATCCTCTACTGTCAGTGTTGAGGTCACTGGGGGTTGGTATCCTCTACTGTAGGTTTGAGGTCACTGGGGGGTTGGCATCCTCTGTTGTGAGTGTTGAGGTCACTTGGTGGTTGGCATCCTCTACTGTCAGTGTTGAGGTCACTGGGGGGTTGGCATCCTCTAATGTCAGTGTTGAGGTCACTGGAGGGTTGGCATCCTCTAATGTCAGTGTTGAGGTCACTGGGGGTTGGCATCCTCTAATGTAAGTGTTGAGGTCACTGGGGGTTGGCATCCTCTAATGTCAGTGTTGAGGTCACTGGGGGTTGGCATCCTCTAATGTAAGTGTTGAGGTCACTGGGGGGTTGGCATCCTCTGATGTCAGTGTTGAGGTCACTGGGGGTTGGCATCCTCTAATGTAAGTGTTGAGGTCACTGGGGGTTGGCATCCTCTAATGTCAGTGTTGAGGTCACTGGGGGTTGGCATCCTCTAATGTCAGTGTTGAGGTCACTGGGGGTTGGCATCCTCTAATGTCAGTGTTGAGGTCACTGGGGGGTTGGCATCCTCTACTGTAGGTTTGAGGTCACTGGGGGTTGGCATCCTCTACTGTCAGTGTTGAGGTCACTGGGGGTTGGCATCCTCTACTGTCAGTGTTGAGGTCACTGGGGGTTGGCATCCTCTACTGTCAGTGTTGAGGTCACTGGGGTTGGGGGTTGGCATCCTCTGTTGTCAGTGTTAAGGTCACTTGGGGGTTTGCATCCTCTACTGTCAGGGTTGAGGTCACTGGGGGTTGGCATCCTCTACTGTCAGTGTTGAGGTCACTGGGGGTTGGCATCCTCTACTGTAGGTTTGAGGTCACTGGGGGTTGGCATCCTCTACTGTGAGTGTTGAGGTCACTTGGGGGTTGGCATCCTCTACTGTCAGTGTTGAGGTCACTGGGGGGTTGGCATCCTCTACTGTAGGTTTGAGGTCACTGGGGGTTTGGCATCCTCTACTGTCAGTGTTGAGGTCACTGGGGGGTTGGCATCCTCTGTTGTGAGTGTTGAGGTCACTTGGGGGTTGGCATCCTCTACTGTCCATGTTGAGGTCACTGGGGGTTGGCATCCTCTAATGTCAGTGTTGAGGTCACTGGGGGGTTGGCATCCTCTACTGTCCATGTTGAGGTCACTGGGGGGTTGGCATCCTCTACTGTCAGTGTTGAGGTCACTGGGGGGTTGGCTTTATGTGGAATTTTCAAACACAGAACAGGATTTACGAATGACAGTTACGACACAGTAATAACCCAGTATGTGGAGCTCTGGACTACATTGTGCCACATTGAATTGTATTGCAGTTGAGATCATGGCTGCTTATATCCATGATGATTATGGAAAGTTTCATTACAGTTACAGTTTTTATAAAACAGGGTTTTCTATTCTGATTATAAACGTTTTCAGCATGCATTGGCCTAGATGGTAAACACATTTGTGTGTATACATGTATGTGTGTAAGTGATATTTTCCGTAAGATTATGCTCATTAAATGTTACCATTTTGAACTTGAAAAGGCATATTCACCAAACACTGGAGATTACATAGGTGTATTATATAATATTCTAACCTTAATATTACTTGCTTGCAAAATCTAATAGACACTGCACTGCACATATGTACATAAATAAATGTATGTGTTGGATTGATGGCTGATGGTGTGGTTTGACAGGAGAAGAACTTTGCCGTTGACATAGAGACAAGCTTTGATTTGTTCACCAAGTGGTTGACAGGTGACAAGAGGTACCTTGGTCTGGACGCAGGCAACATCAAACTCACTTTCAACAGTGTGAGTAGTACTTTCTGCAACTTACTTACTGTTAGTTTAGCTCAGTAAGAAATGTTTCATTTCGTCGTCATCTAGAAACGTACCTTTTTAATATGGCATATCATCCATAGTTTCGTAGCAAGTCCATCCATCCATCTGTGAACGACTTTTGCACAGAACATGACAGTAAAATTGTTCAGTTCTTGTTGAGCCACCAAGCTTGCATTTTCCAATGATAGTGTTGCTAAAGAAATGATGTAAAGCCCAGTAGAAATGTCATTATGCAGGTTGTTTGAATTTCTGTGACAATTTGTTTCCTGTTGAGTGAGTAGAAATATTGTATTTGTGCAGTGTGGTATCAGAGCTGTAAAATGATGACATATGTCAGTCGGTGTTTTTCTGTGTATATGTATGCTTACATCCTTTTTATTGGTTATGCAATCCAGGCAAAGCAGTGTCTGGGTTTAGCAGAAATTAAGGGGTGTCAGGTTAGAGATTGGATTGTGAGAAAATAAGGTTTTAGAATTTTACAAATTTTATACGCCACGCATGTGAATGAAAGCTAATTAATGTCTGAAAATGTGAATATCTAGTAGACAAAACCTGGCAGACAATGAAGTAAACATCATAATGACCACCTACGTGGAACTCAAATGTGGTCTTATGTCTATATAATTCCATTATTATTAGTAGTAATATTTAGGCATTTTCATGTTGTCAAATCTAAAGAAGTTAATGAGCCCCTGTATTGGATCAGCCGGCAAAGTTTGGCCGACACTAGGCTCGATTAACCAGGCTCCGTGAGGTGGCAACACTTTTTAGCCCCTCCAAATATCTTCTTGGCAAAGTTACGCAGCCAAGCGACTAGGCCGACGCTTGTGGCTGGGGCTGTTTATAGAACACTCGCGCAGACAAACATGTTTCAGCCAGTGAAGCGGCCCCATTTTCTCGAGCAACTTATGAACTTATTAGCGCCATTTTTTATAGAAAACATCAGGGGTTTCGAGTTTGTTGTAAGTTCTATTCTCGAAATGAATGAATGACTTTCAAATATATTTCAACGTGGTCTAGAGAATAAAGGCTGACCTACTGACAGACTGAAGTTACAACAAATACCAATGGCGAAGCGATATCTACACTCTTTCTTTTGTCGTTATTTAAGTGTTTCCTCAGTCTCTATGATCCAACGGCAACTGTGCCTTATTAAAAAGTTGCCATATTTACTTCTGGAAGCACCTGGCACCAGGGCTTCACCATATCCAATATAGCATCTCTTTAAATACTCGCATGTTTGGAACTTTGGTTATCTCATTTCAATGATGGTTGTCTGTTCCATATGTGGGAGCATTGTGACCATGCAGAATGTCTCGAGATTTGGAAGCATATGACTCAGGTCTGGATCCATACTGATTAATTCTGCTAGTCACATATATATATATATATATATATATATATATATATATATATATATATATATATATATATATATATTATGGCCCTCAATGCAAAATCATGAGCAAGTTGAAAATTGTTGTACTTTCGATCTGCATAAAGATAAACACTATACTGTTTCAATGATATATTGATTAACAAACTAATATTTGAAAATGAGAGCATACAAAAATGAGCACTATGACAAATCAAGAGTGATTAATAAATAAATTATTTGCTATAACCAGTGGCTTGATGTTTGTCATTGCCACTATTAAGAGTATTTTCGTTTTTGATCATATATATATATATATATATATTATATGTGTGTATTATATATATATATATATATATATATATATATATATATATATATATTTAGTTGGGAATATAACAGATGGCAACTGACTCAACTTCAAATCTTTTGACCATTTTAGTTGTGCCTTGTTGTTTTGACAAAGATTATTGCTGTTTTGGCTTTGGCAGTCCCATTTTTATGGAATTATCTGAATTCACGCAATGCATTCATTTAATTAATAGTGAAGTTTCTGCTTTTTTACCAATATTTTATCTATTAGATTTTTATTGATAATGGATATGGTTTTGCAAAGGGCAAGTGGGTGTATGTGAGTGTTCTGTTGTAGTTGATAGAGAAGGCAGAGGCGAGGGAGAAGGAGAGACTGAAGGAGGAAGCGAGGAAGGTGGGAATAGTTGCTTCATTCACTTGCTCTCTCACTTTGCCGTCACACACTCACACACAGAGTCGCAGGCAGTGGGATCAGTCTTTGAAGATGGATAATTATTAAATATGTCTTAGGTCCCCTCACTATATCAAGTAATAACCTGTGTCAAGTAATAACAGAAGTATAGTTTCATACAACGTGCACTACATGGTGCTTATGCAAATATGTTGCACGGTCTGTGCACGTAATGTGTAACTAACTAATTTATGATGTCATGTTTCGATGTGCACTTTGTGTTTTATTGTATTTTGTAAACAAGGTAACAAACTCTTGTAAAAGTATGTATGTACAAACAATAACTCTCCTTCTGTAAGTGCACCCATCAACATGCAACAGTTTATGAGAACACACAGTTAGTGTGGATGTGTGTAGGACTAGGACAAGTTTGTCGTTGAAGCAGCCTTTAACAACCATTCTTCCTGCAGCAACGTCGCCTCGAGAGTTCCTTCAGGAACATGTTGAAGCAGTCAGCGCCACCCCTCGCAGTCGGGGACAAGTGGGAGGACGTGAGCTGCACTTGTTTACCCTCAATATTACCCCACATGCCGAGATAAGACGTTAACCCCTCTAATGTTTGCATTAACATTATTTGTATCTTTGCACCTGTCAACAGTGGCCGACAGGCTGCCACAGAAGAAAGGTTTTGAAGTGCATATGCTGAAAGTCTGTATTTTAGTACATAAGTGTTATCCATTTCTTATGCTCATGTAACAGTTGTAGATCTAACACCACACATGGTTTCCCTGAACATTAACAAACTGAAATTCACTACTAGCTACAACAGCCGGTCTCACAGAACCACATCAATTTAAAAACAGCTCAAACACACCTCACTCTAGACAAAACATCACCAAGTTACATGTGCACCTAACTTTGAACATTTGAATGAACAGAAAATGTGGCTATACTACCGTTAGACTACAAGACAAAGTGTGACATCACCTGACCTGTCTGTAACAGTCAGATATTATTAAATCAGAAATGACACTACTGGTGTATGTGTGATGGTGTGTTGGTGACATGTCAGGTGCGAGAGAGATTCGAGAAGGAGCCAGCGTTTGAGGCAATCACAACCGAAGCGGATCGAGCGCGACTAATGACTGAGTTCCTCGTCGCGATGGAGGAGTCGTGTGGTCACATGTGTCACCACAAGAAGCACTCGAAGAAGTCACGCAAGCAGCGTCGCAAGTCACGCTCACGGTCACGATCACACTCTGTGAGTCAACATGTCGTTTCTTATTCGTTACCATTCAAAATAATTCTGATTTGTTCAACAGGTGTCACTTATGGCACAAAGAGCTGTTATTTCCTTAGTCTTTTTTAGTCATAATGATGTTAACCCTAGAAGTGGCCAAGGCAGAAAATTGGACCAAATGCACCTGCCTCTGTTGTAACAATTTTTATTTCCATCCCACTAAACTGACACACAACAATTTAGTATCATTGGATACCGACAGATTTTTCTAGATCATGTATATTTTTCCTTACGTAAATTCAGTTACAGATTCTTTGCAGTCGAGTTTGAAAAGCATGTAATACAGATGCTGCCCATATTTGGGAGATTTTACTATGTCCTGATGAATAAATTTACGCATCCATTCATAAAGTCGACACCCCCGTACATGCGCTATCAAAAGAAAGCTGTTTTTGGCCAATCTGCCAAAAATAAATCACATGTGTTCAGTCCATTCAGCCAATCAGAACAGTGATTTCAAATGTAGCGTCATTGACCCTGCGACACCAAAGTTGAAGACAAACTAGCGGTGTGGTAAACAACAGTTTTTCCGCTTCGCAACTTTCCTTTGGATTATCTCAAGTTTCTGCGTTGATATTTTGACAAAATGCTTGACAGTATTCATAAACAAGGTTATTACATTAGTTCATGTAGTTATATTGACTTTGGAGGCATTTTTGTGGTGAAAATTCACAAAATTAATAGCACAACATTTCTCCGGCTGGGAGCATGCGTTGCAACGGTAATGAGCATGGCCGCAATCGGCCGGCTTGAATCAATGTGTTTTTATGTCGGAAAAAAATCATAAAAATAATAGTTCTAAATGCATTTGTTTCATTTTTGTTTTACTTCGCAGCTAATACATGAATCTACATTTATCTAAATGGCGAAGTATGTTCATCTGTGCCATCAGTATCTGGCAACAGGTTAAAATGTTTGTTTATTTTTGATTGTTTTAGTTCAACTTCAAATACAGATATCCCCATAATTTTTGTTTATTCTACAGATACTATAATGTTGTTATAATAAAGCCTTCTTTTAGCATTAAAATGATGCATAATTATATTTTTATGACCAATATTAGCGAAGTTATGCTTTTTATAGGAACAGTATGCTAGAGGATTTTTCTTGGTCACATCTAGGGTTAAGACAGCCTGGATTTTTTTTTATTTATCCTAAATGGTTCATAGTTAATTTTATGGTGTAGAACTTTTGTTAAAGTTTTGTTATTTTGTCATTATTTTAGTCCGAATCAGAACAGGAGTATGTGAGCAAGCACCGGAAGAAGAAGAAAAGGTCAAGGTCGTTATCAAGGACACCACCTCTGTCGTCAGACTCTGGTAAGTCAGTAATTTATTTAACTCTTTACTGCGCAGACCGTCCAAAATCGCCCAGTAAACTCACAGTTTGTGGGCCTTTTGTTTACTGTGATCAGATCCTTCTTTTCCATTAACCAGCCAGCTCAAACTTCTGATATAAGCTCTATGTAGGTCACGGAAACGTGCTGTCGCCATTTTGTGAGAAAAAAATTCATTTGCGAATGAAATTAGTTTATTTGGAAGGATGTTCGCAACGATTTCAAGTCGGAAATCGATGTTAGCAATGTGAATAATGTAGACAGTGATCACAGAGACCTTATTATCATCCATCTACGTTGTGTTGTCTGTGCGACTTTTTGTTAAGATATAAAGAAGATGACCCGCTGGCGACATCTTCATTTCGCTGATATGCAGCCATTTTGTAAAATAATGTTTGCCGTTGGCACGAATGGTAACACATTTAGTTTTAAGAAAATGGCCAAAAACAAAAAGGCAAGAAAAACGTCATGTCTCTTGCATGCTATTTGTCAAAACACACCTATAATCTTAATAATAAGTCCATACCAATTATTATCAATGAATTAGAACAGTTTTTTTAGCAAGAAATCTTTAACAATGAAACAACTTGTGTCCACCAACAGGATGATGACTGACTCTGGCATGGACGGCCAGGTCTACCAGGCACCAGGGTCGTACAGGTGTCCCTCCTTGTTCTTCTTGGCCTCTGTCTGCATTTTGACCAATGTCCTTTGTTTCTTTCTGGCCTTTGTTTCATCCTTGACTGCCAACATCTGCCGTCCGCAGTCTGGTGATGTCCATCTTGTCAGCCAACACCAGCATCTGCTGACTTGGGCTGACACGTGGAAGGACGATGTTGGTCGCATCGGCACCATTGTTGAATTGCGTAATTCCTCTAAGACTAAATATACGTATATCCACATCAGCACCATATTGCCTGAGTATGTTGAGCACATATAACAGACTAAAATTGTCATCCCGAGGGGAGATGTGTACTGAGCTGTCATGATACCCTCTGAGGAGGCCCACATCATCCCAGCTACCTCAGATCGAGACAGCACGGTGGAGAGAGCATTGTCAATTTTCTCCTACTTGCTAACACTGACTGTAAATTGGGGAAGGCCTTCCTGTTGTCAGATGAAACAATGGAATAATTCTTTATTCAATGCATAACCCTGTGTATAGGTTCACAACTAGGTCTATGACTAGGTCAACATTGTATAAGATACAAATCTTACTGTCATGAGCCATATCTAGAAAGCTATCAGAAAGCTGACCAACAATCACCTCATTAGAAATCCCCAACTATAAAGTAATGACATATAACTGATTTATCTGCATATTACATACAACCCATCTAAATTGTTGTATTTCATAAAATTGTACAAATGGTAATGGGGTGGACAAGTTTGACAGCCATCTGACAGCTACCTGGAAGCATTCAACTGTTGACAACATTGTCTGATTTACTTGGAATACTAAAGAAATACAAATATTTTTACTACTAAGATTTGCCATATATATTTACTCACTTTTCAGGCAAGGAAAGTTCCTATTCTTGTCTTTCCTCTTATAAACTCCAAAACCACACATGCATACTTCTAAACTTCCTTACTAAACTTCCTGCTAGACTCCATATTGTTTACAGCAGAGAGGGGCCATCTGATTGGCTGAGGTGTAACGGTAAACAAATTTGGTGGATGCTATGATGCCAAGCCCTGTGATTATGCAAAATAGCAAGAAACACGTGTAACTGGCCAATGGAGCTTTGTTTCCCTTGCATTTATTGGTTCACAATAACATCACACAAGGCATTAGTTTGTATCTTCAGAAAGAAGATTTCCTTCTGGAAACGATGGTATCAAGATGGTGGCAAGATGTGTTAGGGGATGGCTGGAATAAAACGATCTTTGAAGAGCACATTTGGACATTTAAAAATGGATTCCTTGTTATTCTGTTTTACAAGCAGTAGGGGCATGTTATATATAATTGGATTAAAGGTATTTGTGTGACGAATTTAGTAAAATACTGCTTATTGTAAATGCATAACATGTTAAACTATCAGGAAATGCTGAAATCCTAAAATGTCCAAAAAAGTATTTTTGGACCCGCGGCTACCGTTAATATGTTTGCTTGGTGCTGGAAACTTCCAAGTCATTATTATCGAGGTATGTTGCTATGACGACTGTTGTTTCTCTTCCAGAACGCACCTATGAGAAAATGCGAAAGCACAAAAAGTCCAAGAAAAAGAAGAAGCATGCGTCCAGATCGGTGAGTGCGTCCACTTATAGTTGTGTGAGTGTCTCTTTCTGCATCCATCTGTATATGTCTATCAGCGTATGAGTTAATTTGTTTCAAAGTGTTCCTGGACTTTCTAAAAACCATTAACACTATTTAATACTGGCATAATTTTGTATTTCTTTGACATTATTGCAAACATGTAACATGGTAATTAATACTTTTAAATAAAAAAAATAATGCTACTAATTTTTTTAACGGAAAGGGAACATTAAGTATTGGGTCTGTTTACTATTTGTAAATAATTCATCAAAATAATTAGCCCAAATTCATGCAGTGATGAATTATCTTTGTGAGACGTATTTTGTATATCACAGGTGTAGTGACTAGTGTGATAGGAATCTTAAAGAAGTGTTTTTTTATTTTAGAATTTCACACAAAAACTTACTAGATATTTGCAACATTTATATTTCTGTTCTTCTGCCATTATCAAATTAAGACTAACATCACAGATTTGCAGTTTTTAGTGCAATATTTTGTTAAGTACTGAAGTCCTGGCACAATTTTGTTTTTACAAAGATATATATATAAAATCTAATAACATAAGATAAAATTGACAAAAAGGTGGCATGGTTCTAGTGCTGGCTCGACTATGTTGATGGTTCAAACACCGACTGACACTCTACACATAAAACTGTACGTCTTATGTTGGTTATTCGGTTCTTTAAGTTGGTTTCTCTGTGTGTGCAATTTTATGATTTTCATTTCCATTCATGTAGAGATTCATAATAGCTACACAGTATACTCCAGGTACTTTGTCAAATGTTATATTCAATCAATCAATCAATCAATCAAAGGATTTGTGTCATGCATTGGTCTGTGTGAAATCCAAGAGATTTTGGGAATATTTTACTGCTGAAAACCTATTTTTGTCATAGGTATTATATATGTTTTGGTTTGTTTTTAGTGTAGTTCCTACAACTGTTGGGATTTAGTCCGTTTAAAACAGGGAGTATAGTATATTTGTCGCCATTATCTGCACATTTTACAATTTTATTCAAAATCTAAACTGATTGTAGAAGTGGTATTTAGCTGTTTGACACTTGCATATGAAACATAAGAAAAGATACCAACATACATTGCTCTTTGACACTTTCCTTTTGCAGATGACAGTAATAGGCGCTAACCTTATGTTGTTATCACGTGCTACTTTGTATTAGTTGTGTTCACTGGTTCCATGTTCTTTTGTGTGCCAATATTGACTTTGTTTTATGTTGTTTATGTTTAGTAACATGTTCTTTAACCCTTTATAACCCATACCATCTCAATGAGATGCACTCGGATACCCGACAGTACATGTAAACATTCAGAGATGTTTTAAATGGAAATAGTGCAAGAAAGTCCAATTCAATTAATATAGCTGGTGTATAGGAATGAAATTAAATTGTAAAATGACATATAATGCACAATTATCCTGGATATTGTAGCATATACAGGATGCACTCAAAATTAGGCTAATATGCTGTTTCCAGCAGTCAGGGGTTAAGACATCAGTCAGTTGCAAGTGGATGGTGGAAAAGGTGTCATGAACTAATAAACTATTTAACATAAATGTTATCCATAATTTCATAGAACCAGTACGTGAGAACATTTCTCTCAAAAGATTAATAATTGACTGCATTGAATATTTATTATACAAACCTTGTTATAGCTGAACTATTAAACAGCCAGTTGTTTGCAGTTTTCTTACTCCTTGCTACCAGCTTTTTGCTTCCCACAATCTTCGGCAGATAAACAAAGTCATTGAAACATATTCCAAAACATTAGAATAGGCGGCTGATAGGCATAAAAGTGAGCATAAAAGTAAACATCTTAAACTGATTGTAATCAAATTGGCAATGTTTGTTACGGTAAAAGTTCACATTCCTATGTTAACCATTTTACAATATGGTTAGACATAAAGGGTTGATGATAAATAGTCAATTTGTGTTCTGATATGAACCAAGTGAAACCAAATAAATTGATTACATCCTGTACATCCATTCGAACTGTGCAACATCAAACACATCCTCCTATTTGTAAGGAATGTGTTGTAATACTATATATTTCTTTAGCTAGATATGTGATTTTTAACTGTCAGCTTAATTTTACATAGCCAGTTAACAAATTTAGTTATTTCTTTCAATAGACATGCATTTTTCCAGATTACAAGATAAGACGATATTGATATGATTTTACAAAGTTTAATTCTTTGTGTGAAGATTCGTAAAATATTCCGCCAATGTCCTGTCAGTCGGCTGCTAAATTTACACTTGTGTATATATGTAATGTATGTATGTTAATTCTACAACACAGAAATTCCTGAGCATTTTTAAGTTACTTCATAATAAACTGACTTATGTACATCCTATGTGATGCCATTATTTGGCAGTAGCGGAGAGAACATGGTCTAAGCTGTCCATTTTGTTACTGCAGGTTACTCCTCGTCGCTCGAGTGCATCAGAAGACGAGGGCGAATACCGTGAAAAGAAATCCCAGAAAAAGGCTCACAATCGCTCAAGCGCATCAGAAGATGAGGGTGAATATCGTGAGAAGAAATCGAAGAAAAAGAAATCCCCTCCTCCAGATAAGAAGGATAAGGTATGAGATCCACTTGTGTTATTGAAACACGGAACACCTTCCTGCATGACAGGTGATTAAAGATCAGTTGTTTTACAGCCTGGTATTTACAATGTAAAATGCTCCCATAGGTTTGCACAAACAAGTGTGATCTGTATCCACTGTTGG
>JAODUO010001567.1:0-27500 GCA_025642075.2 Ridgeia piscesae
CAATAATCATATTAATTAGTAGTTCGTCATCAAGAATATATAATACGAATCAATGATAATAAAATAATAATACTAGAAAATAGATAAATATATGTGTAGGATTATTAATAACAATAAATATTTGATATAAAATGATTTACGCAAGAAATCATGAATAATCATTATCATAAATACTATAGCTATTCAAAATTGATTTTAATCGACGGCAGTTTTCATCTAGAATGGCATTAATATGAAATATAAGAAAAAGTTGAAATTTGAAGCTGGCGCGAGTGTCACACGTTAAAAAAACACGTCTTAGCAACACTTTCCGTAGGGACGCAGCAGTGACAACGTACGACGAATCCAGCCTCGGTACGATTACGCTCCAGCCTGTCACTGCTCGCTGAGTGCGTAAGTTATTGTGTCACAGCTGGTGACGTAATCATCACGCTGAGCCGACTTTTTGCTCTTTTGATACCAAGGACGTGTTACGATGCCCACCTGAAGCTTTCAATGGCTAAATAGTGCAATCCGGTATTATAGAAGATTTCTCTCTTTGCATTGCAATGCGATAACGCTTCAGGTGTTAATTGTGGGCAGTGAATGGAGTCATTCAGCACGTGTCAACAGTGTCTGTTTGGGTGACGTGTGTGCGGCTGCGTCGGTGTGTGTGGTCTCGGATCTCGAGAGACTAGATTTTATTTGGAAGCGTGACGTTTTTTAGCCGTGGCATCTGTTCCGATTGGAATCGTAATCAAAAACTCATTGGCGTCATAACTAGCATGGGGGGTATACTATTATAGAGCGCAATGGCTCAGGGGTAGAGCTTCGGACTCTCGACTGCGAGAACCCCGGTTCGAATCCTGTGCTGTGATGTTAAACGTTTGGCAAGTTGTTTTCACTCTACATTGCTCCAGTTCACTCAGCTGTATAAATGGGTACCTGACTATAGGCAGTGGTGGATATGTGTACGAGCAGCATTCGCGCATTAATTGTATGGCTGGATGCTTCCAAGAGAAGCCGAAATGGTGTCTGGGTGAACAGGTCTGTCAGGGAAGTAAAGTGTAAAGCGCTTGAACTGTCCTGAGGACTGGATACTGCGATACATAAGAACGTGCCTTTACCTTTCGTAACTGTTGGCCATGGCATGTATATATATATATATATATATATATATATATATATATATATATATATATATATATATATATATCATATATATAAATAGAACACACCAGTAGAACAAGATCGCTGGGCCGCTATCAGTTGATCCATGATACTTTGAAGTCAAGATAGACAGATTTAAGACGTGGAGGAAGGCATGGACTATGAAATTGAGAGATAGACAGACTTAAGACGTGGAGGAAGGCATGGACTATGAAATTGAGAGATAGACAGACTTAAGACGCGGAGGAAGGCATGGACTATGAAATTGAGAGATAGACAGACTTAAGACGTGGAGGAAGGCATGGACTATGAAATTGAGAGATAGACAGACTTAAGACGCGGAGGAAGGCATGGACTATGAAATTGAGAGATAGACAGACTTAAGACGTGGAGGAAGGCATGGACTATGAAATTGAGAGATAGACAGACTTAAGACGCGGAGGAAGGCATGGACTATGAAATTGATATATAGTCAGACTTAAGACGTGGAGGAAGGCATGGACTATGACATTAAGAGATAGACAGACTTAAGACGTGGAGGAAGGCATGGACTATGACATTGAGAGATAGACAGACTTATGACGTGGAGGAAGGCATGGACTATGAAATTGAGAGATAGACAGACTTAAGACGTGGAGGAAGGCATGGACTATGAAATTGAGAGATAGACACACTTAAGACGTGGAGGAAGGAATGGACTATGAAATTGAGAGATAGACACACTTAAGTCGTGAAGGAAGGCATGGACTATGAAATTGAGAGATAGACACACTTAAGTCGTGGAGGAAGGCATGGATTATGAAATTGAGAGATAGACAGACTTATGACGTGGAGGAAGGCATGGACTATGAAATTGAGAGATAGACAGACTTAAGACGTGGAGGAAGGCATGGACTATGAAATTGAGAGGTAGACAGACTTATGACGTGGAGGAAGGCATGTACTACGAAATTGAGATATAGACAGACTTAAGACGTGGAGGAAGGCATGGACTATGAAATTGAGAAATAGACACACTTAAGACGTGGAGGAAGGCATGGACTATGAAATTGAGAGATAGACACACTTAAGACGTGGAGGAAGGCATGGACTACGAAATTGAGAGAGAGACAGACTTAAGACGTGGAGGAAGGCATGGACTATGAAATTGAGAGATAGACAGACTTAAGACGTGGTGGAAGGCATGGACTATGAAATTGAGAGATAGACAGACTTAAGACGTGGAGGAAGGCATGGACTATGAAATTGAGAGATAGACAGACGTAAGACGTGGTGGAAGGCATGGACTATGAAATTGAGAGATAGACAGACTTAAGACGTGGAGGAAGGCATGGACTATGAAATTGAGAGATAGACACACTTAAGACGTGGAGGAAGGAATGGACTATGAAATTGAGAGATAGACACACTTAAGTCGTGGAGGAAGGCATGGACTATGAAATTGAGAGATAGACACACATAAGTCGTGGAGGAAGGCATGGACTATGAAATTGAGAGATAGACAGACTTAAGACGTGGAGGAAGGCATGGACTATGAAATTGAGAGATAGACACACTTAAGTCGTGGAGGAAGGCATGGACTACGAAATTGAGATATAGACAGACTTAAGACGTGGAGGAAGGCATGGACTATGAAATTGAGAGATAGACACACTTAAGACGTGGAGGAAGGCATGGACTATGAAATTGAGAGATAGACAGACTTAAGACGTGGAGGAAGGCATGGACTATGAAATTGAGAGATAGACACACTTAAGTCGTGGAGGAAGGCATGGACTACGAAATTGAGATATAGACAGACTTAAGACGTGGAGGAAGGCATGGACTATGAAATTGAGAAATAGACACACTTAAGACGTGGAGGAAGGCATGGACTATGAAATTGAGAGATAGACACACTTAAGACGTGGAGGAAGGCATGGACTATGAAATTGAGAGATAGACAGACTTAAGACGTGGAGGAAGGCATGGACTACGAAATTGAGAGGTAGACAGACTTACTGTAAATATATTAGGAGACTAGCTAAAAAACATCGTATATATCTAAGGTCAATCGTGAAAGAGAAAAGAGGCACGCAAATGGAGATCAAGCAGAGGTTGAGCGCATCGTGGGAAAATTGGAAGAAATTCAGTGGAGTGTTGCGTGACAGGAGGATGCCCGTGAAGTTGAAGGGGAGACCTATGAAGCAGTAGTCAGACCAGCAATGCTGTACGGAGCAGAGACCTGGGCATTGACGAAAGGACAAGAAGCAAGGATAGAGACGAATGAGATGATGATGACGAGGATGAGTGAAGTTACATGTCAGAGGAAGGACAACCAAAGACCAGGTGGAAAATTGTCTATAAAAGAAACATGAACACCGACGGTCTTAACTCAGTCGAGGCGATAAACAGCGCGACATGAAGGAAGAAAATCACCAGCCACACCACACACACGTGAAAGGAGAAAGCCAAGGAAGAAGAAGAAGAAATAAGTCATAACATCGCACAATTCGTCCTACATGAATTATGTCCTACACACTACATTAAAAATTAGCATTCATAATTAAAATGGGAGAGGGTATGAACGATATATTGAAAGGTTCTTTCTAATTAATGGAACCATGAACCTTTAGAAGTCTCCCTGACGGAAGTTTCTGAAAGGCTTTATTTAGAGGACGAGATTAGCCCCTCTTTGTTTTGGCACATGATGGCGGTGCGGTTGGATTTTGGTGTCTCATGTAGTGTTTTTGCTTCAGTCAATAGGCGGCGGCACCACAATGTAACCGTTCGTGCACCCACCAGATGGCGATACTCTCTAGTAATGTGCTAATTTTGGAGCAGTGTAAGTACATATCATCCCATACTCTGCCGTCCACCATCTCTATCTTAGATGCTTCCTTGGCCTGATCTGATTGAATGTTCAGTCGATATTAATGGTAATTTATTTATAATAAATACGAAGGTATTTATTTAGAGACATTTACTTTTGTTGACAAACTCGATGGCGAGACATTTTTAAGAGGGCGCCACTGTTACAAATTTAAGATAAATGATATAGCTATTGTCTTGCTGCATAAGTAGTGTGTCCTAGTTATCACACAAAACGGAATGTGACGACTAGTGATACACGTACAAATCCTGGTACCGCTGGATGCCAACTTTCCTCGCAGTTATTCAAGTTTCCTATTCTGAGATTTTAGTGTCAGCATGGTGATTAAGTACACGTTTAGCTGGTGAATGATACAGTTGTTTCTGCGTCCTTAAACATATCTGACCGGTTGCCACTTTACAGTAGTTTAGCCTACCCATTAAAACGTTACACTATTAGTGGAAAGGCTTTTTTAATTACGTGAATTTCACAAGGTTAAAAATCAAAAATGAACAAGCGATAACGTTTGTTAAAAATTATGACATTTAAGTCAGCAGTGCACTGTTGGCAAAAAGTGGGGATTATGTAAACACATTTTACCGTTCCGAGTTGTGAACATGTCTGAAGTTACATGTTGTGTGTTTTTGAAGACGTTATGTTTCCTGATGCGGAACCAATTTCGACTTCACAACATTCAGTGACTTTTGACGTATGAACACCGGAAATATGTTATTGACAGGTTCGTCGTGAGAAGCACGGGTGGGTTCGTGATGAATTTTCAAGGGAAAACGACCAAAATCATTCCATATGTGAAGCCTATATTAACGTGGATCAACAATATTACAGGACAGGGAGTAATTTCGAGAGAAGACATGTTCAGGTAGTCTTTGATTTGGGGCAGGGAAAATAGGACAGTTGCACGGGCCACTACAATACGTTTTTGAGGCCTACACAAAACGTGTTTGTGTATTTTCTTTAGGGTTAAAATGTTTTAACGTAATTTTTATGTTTCTATGTTGTGAAAATTAGTGTTATAAACGGCCAGATGTTTTAATTAGCAGAGACATCCGCATTGTAGTAGATAGGTAGGAGTAAGAACTATTGAACTATTGTGAAACGAGACTAAGGCCACTGGCTATACAAGATATGATCGAGGCTGGTTTTAAGATAACAATATGACATGAACACTATTAGTGACGAAGCAGTGTTTATTATTTATCACCAGATAATATTCGTTATCACAGATGATTATAAAGTTAAGTAACACAATAGATTTAGATCATCTGCTGACAGTGTGTGATGCTGGAAATATGAATATGTGTTATAAACCAGCACTTTTAGTTCCAGAAACATAAAAATTATGTTTGACCTCGAAGGTTAAAGGGAACGTCTCCATATAAAAAATTGCCTTGCTGCCGGATCACCCTCTTTCGATATCACCCTTTAACTGAGCAAATAGGTGTGTGTATCGATAGAAAAGACGGCTAAACAAAACAGGTTCAAGAGTTCTCTGGTGGTCCGTATGAACAGAATGAGCAATGACAGCAGTTAAAAGTAGTGCCCCCCCGCACCAGTATACGTAAAGGGTAAAAAATACATTATTCATACAGACACATAATGGCTTACGTAGGACGGTAGGCGAGGTGAAATGTATCCGAGTGACGTTAATGAACGCCTACTCACATTCTGTAGTGTGCTTGACAGACGGCCGCCTAGCTTTGCCGTCGGAACTGAACTGGGCTGGATGCTGAGTCCCCGTAATAGGAAGACATGCACTGGGCGACAAATCTTGTCTCCATATTAACCACATAGAATGTTTTCATAAGTGACGCAGGTGGTGGCTTATCATTATCATCCTGGTTAGCTGTAGTAAACACTTGTAGCACTGCGATACGTTGAAGCACACTAGTATTTGATAGTTTGAGCGCAGTGGATGAGGAAGTATATTGAAGGGTTTTCGTGTGGTTCAACGTATCGCAGTGCTGGACACCATTTCGGCTTCTCTGGAAATCCAGAGAAGCCGAAATGCTACAATTAAGGCTGCTCGTACACATATCCACCACTGCCTATAGTCAGGCACTCATTTATACAGCTGAGTGAACTGGAGCATTGTAGAGTGAAAAAACTTGCTCAAAGTTTTAATACCGCAGCACAGGATTCGACCCCGGGTTCACGTAGTCGAGAGTCCGAAGCTCTACCCCTGAGCCATTGCGCTGTATAATAGTATAGCCCCCCATGCTAGTTATGACGTCAATGAATTTTTGATTACGATTCCAATCCGAACAGATGCCACGGCTAAAAAACGTCACGCTTCCAAATAAAATCTCGTCTCCCGAGATCCGAGACCCAAACACACCGACGCAGCCGCACACACGTCACCCAAACAGACACTGTTGACACGTGCTGAACGACTCCATTCACTGCCCACAATTAACACCTGGGGCGTTATCGCATTGAAACGCAACGATACTTTTTTCTATAATACCGGACTGCGCTATCTAGCCATTGAAAGCTTCAGGTGGGCATAATAACACGTCCTTGGTATCAAAGGAGCAAAAAGTCGGCTCAGCGTGATGATTACGTCATCAATAACTTACGCACTCAGCGAGCAGTGACAGGTTGGAGCGTACTCATACCGAGGCTGGGTACGTCGTACGTTGTCACTGCTGCGTCCCTACGGAAAGTGTTGCTAAGACGTGTTTTTTTAACGTGTGACACTCGCGCCAGCTTCAAATTTCAACTTTCTCTTATATTCCATACTAGTGCCATTCTAGATGAAAACTGCCGTCGATTACCATCAATTTATGATAATGATTATTCATGATTTCTTGCGTAAATCATTTTATATCAAATATTTATTGTTATTAATAATCCTACACAAATATTTATCTATTTACTAGTATTACTATTTTATTATCAATGATTCGTATTATATATTCTTGATGACGAACTACTAATATAATTATGTATTTATTTGCCTCTATATTTACACATTCTGCATTATTCAATATGAATGAAATTGAGTCTTATCACTACTAATTGTGCCATTTTTAGTTCTTTGGGCCGAAGGTCCAACGGACTTAGAGGATCACTTTGCTTGCGCCGCCCGCCGCCCGCCGCCGCCGCCGCCGCCCGCCGCCCGCCGCCCGCCGCCCGCCGCCCCCCCGCCGCCCGCCCGCGCCCGCCGCCCGCCGCCCGCCCGCCGCCCGCCGCCCGCCGCCCGCCGCCCGCCGCCGCCGCCGCCGCCCGCCGCCCGCCGGCCGCCGCCGCCGCCGCCCGCCGCCGCCGCCCGCCGCCCGCCGCCGCCGCACGCCGCCGCCGACCCGCCGCACCGCCGCGCACGCCGCCGCCGCACGCCGCAGCCGCCGCCGCACGCCACGCCGCACGCCACCCGCCGCACCCCGCACGCCGCACGCCGCAGCCGCACGCCCACGCCGCGCCGCACCGCACGCCGCACGCGCACGCCGCACGCCGCACGCGCACGCCGCACGCCGCACGCCGCACGCCGCACGCCGCACGCCGACGCCGCCGCCGCACGCCGCACGCCGCACGCCGCACGCCGCACGCCGCACGCCGCACGCCGCACGCCGCACCCCACGCCGCACGCCGCACCCCGCCGCACCGCACGCCGCACGCCGCACGCCGCACGCCGCACCCGCCGCACGCCGCACGCCGCACGCCGCACGCCGCACGCCGCACGCCGCACGCCGCCCGCCGCACCGCCGCCCGCCGCCCGCCGCCCGCCGCCCGCCGCTCCGCCGCCCGCCGCCCGCCGCCCGCCGCCCGCCGCCCGCCGCCCGCCGCCCGCCGCCCGCCGCACCGCGTCGCCGCCCTATGACCTCTTCTTCCAGCTGACTACTGTTTGCTGTTTGTGTACATGTTACTAATCTTTTATAAGTGGCTATCTGATGCTTATGTCAACAACATATTAAATCCATGTTACACTGAAAAGTAGCCATCAGTTTCCACGTTTAGACTATCAGTGTCCACTTCTAAACGGTAACATGAATGTTAATAGAGTAGATTGGCTTAAATGTATGGTTTTATTCAAATACTTGTCATAACCAAGAAGAGTAATATTAATACTAACAACAGTGTTGAAAACATATCGCTAACATTTGCAAATATTTCCTGTTGCGAAGTTACATAAGTTCAATGTATCTGTGACACATAAATAATAATAATACACTTTATATATACATTAAAAATCCAGAGTACAAGCTCTGTTCTGTAGTGTTCACATTGTAAGAAGTAAATATAATATAATACAAGTAAAAAAGTTTGAATACGTATATCTAAATCTAAAACCAATTAATATATAATTTAAATTATATGCTAACTGAGCTACTTAAAACATTAATATCAATCGAAAAAGGTATAGAGGAGCAGATATTAAAAGCAGTTTTAAAATAGAATGTCTTAAGGTGCGCTTTAAATTTGTTCATGCACTCTGTGGAACGTAAATCCTCACGAAGTGCGTTCCACAGAGTTGGTCCTGTACGGGAGAATGAGCGGCGTCCATATCGTACAAGGATGTACCGGGGAACCACTAGCAACGCGCGGTCTGCAGATCGCAGGGCGCGACGCGGCACGTACGGCGTGATGAGAGAGGCGATGTACGTTGTCATCCGATCATGTAAGGCACGGAACACAATAACGAGTATCTTGTACTCGATGCGATACTTTACGGGCAGCCAGTACAGTTGTGGTAATGCGGCCGTCATACTTCGCCGGTCGCCCCGTCTGATCCGTAGGACGACTCGGGCCGCCGAGCGCTGTGCCATCTCAAGGCAGATGTTGTTGTCCACACAGCATGTGTCCAGATATAGCCACAGGATTGCTAATGGATTTTCTGATTTTGCACAGGCATTTCCAATTGTAGTCCCACAAAAGAAGGCATCTCAATATCACACAAAAATGCAATTTGTTATGGTGCGTTTTTGTCATGTTGTAATGTCACTATGATTCACCAAAGTCACAATATATTTCGATGTACTCCAAGGCCTCGTGGCCTATTTTGTTTTGTATTTCAATACGTTTTGAAGCGCCTCGTACGACACTGGACGTCGCGCTATAGAACATAATAATTTATATACTATTACATTATTATTAACAAACCTCTCAACAGCACTGTCTTATCATACCTCGGATGTTGAATTGGCGTAACTCGGACTTCTGTCATCGTTTAAATACTAGTTTTATCTTTTTGTTGTCACAGTATTCAAATGCACGACTGAAACTAATTGTTAAGTCCGTCAAGGTTCGCCAAAGTCCCGCCAGGTTGCGTTCTCTTTGCGATCATGTTCATGGGTTGCTCGGCGCCTCTGTAAGATATCACACATCAGCGCGGAGTCAACGTGCATCTATCTATACGCTGATAACGCCCACTGTATATCGCCTTTAGTCCTCTCTCAGAGAAAGATACAACCTGGGCTGGGGAAGCGTAGAGACACGTGTCGCTGAAATACAAATTTAGGCCTGCATGAATAAAGTAAATGCTGACAAACCGACGATATAATATATTGATCTCTCTCGCTCTCTTTCTCGCTCTCTCGCTCTCTCGCTCTCTCGCTCTCTCGCTCTCTCGCGTTCTCGCTCTCTCGCTCTCTCTCTCCTCTCTCCTCTCTGTCCTCTCTGTCGCTCTCTGTCGCTCTCTGTCGCTCTCTGTGCTCTCTGTTGCTCTCTGTCGCTCTCTGTCGCTCTATATCTCGCTCTCTGTCGCGCGCTCTCTCTCTCTATCTCTAGCGCCTCTCTCTCTCTCTCTCTGTCTCTCTCTCTATATAATATATATATATATATATATATATATATATATATATATATATATATATATATATATATATATATATATATATATTGATTATTGAACAAACACTGTATGATGTACATACAACTTGTCAACAACATCATGTCTGCTTTCACTGCCACCAGGAACATCGGAGGTTTATTCGATGATGCCAAAATCCTAACAGCCTTGTACTGATGCATAATACACGTGTCGTGTAGCATATTTACATCTACACAACTTGGGAGAAAATCGAAATCTTCTAGACTGGAAAACAACATAGATGATGACTATAAGCCTACCTACATGACGTCTCATTTTGACAATGGAAATGTCCTTAATTGCGGGGTTTCTGACCCTCTCCTCTTCAAACACCAAAGTGTGCGAAATGCTTCGGCCAGTCTCATAACCAGAACCAAGAAGCACGACCGCATCACTCCTGTCTCACTGCGCTTCACTGGTTGCCGATTAAACCGCGCGTTGAACACAACCAATTCCTGCTTACGCTGCGCAGTGTGTACGGCCTGACTGCGTCTTACATGGCTGACTGGCGACACACACAATCACACATTACTCTCACCCACTCGAGTTCCAGCGCTGTAGTGCCTCAAGGTCATAAGGCTTTTTCTGTTGACGCACAGCTTCACACCACTGGAAGAGTCTGTCTCCTGCCGCTCGTGTCGCTCCAGACGGACTCACACTGGCCGTTGAGCAGCTGGAGATACGACCTCTTAAACGTGCTTTTTCTCTTTACATTTTATGTGTGGGCAGTGACTACTATGAACATGTTAATATCTGATATTAACTTGTCGTTTTAGTTATCCCCATATATTTACTACTGATATATGTATATGTATATGTATATGTATATGTATATGTATATGTATATGTATATGTATATGTATATGTATATATATGATATGTATATGTATATGTATATGTATATGTATATGTATATGTATATGTATATGTATATGTAATATATATGTATATGTATATGTATATGTATATATATGTATATATGTATATGTATATGTATATGTATATGTATATATATGATATATGTATATGATATGCATATGCTATATATGCATATCATATGCATTATATGATATATAGTATATGTATATGTATATGTATATGTATATGTATATGTATATTATATGTATATATATATATATATGTATATATATATATATATATATATATATATATATATATATATATATATATATATATAATATATATATATATATAATATATATATTATATATTAAATAAACTAATTATATATATATATATATATATATACAGTATATTATCATGATAATAATTATTCACACATAATATATATAATTATATATATATATATATATATATATATATATATATTTTATAATATTATTGTTATATTAAATATATTTATTAATATACATGTATATATATATATATATTATATTATATAATTATTTAATATTTATTTTTATTTACCTATATATTTATTTATACAGTTATTCATATTATTTTTATTAAGAATCTTCTTCTTCTTATTATTATTATTATAGCTCAGCACTCTGTAGTAGCCACGTACGTACGTGACTAGAGTATTGTCGAGCTTGGTTGGTCGCAAGTAGTGGGTGGTGTTGCGCGGGGGTGGATAATAACTTAATAGCTACAATATATGATACAGGATTATGATGAGTCTTTAAATGGTAGTAATTGCTACACTGATGGCCAGATGAATTACTATTATTATTATTATCATAAATCACAAGCATAGGCAGGATTTAATTGGTTGAGTTTCACTTTTCCGGGTATTTGAAGTCACTTGACAAGAGTAATTACCAAATGCACAATTTCTTTTCACTCAAGTTCATTTCCATTCAAATGCATAACATGATTATGTAACATGCCAATGAATTATTGGTGGCTTCGCAAAATTATAAAATTCTCAATTCCTTTTCATTCAATTATTTCAATTCCTGCACCAATTCGTTTAGTTCAAAATCGTTCAGTTCTAATTCTCGCGCCAATTCATTTTGCTAAACAATATTTCAACTCCAATTCCCGCTCCAATTATGGAATAGGTGCCGAATTGAATGATCGATTCCAATCCTTTTTGAATATATATATATATATATATATATATATATATATATATATATATATATATATATATATATATATATATATATATATATATAATATAGTGCACACGCACACACATTCGCACAGCACATCAACGCACCCGCACACACGCCATGTAAACACATATTGCAACGCAAGAAAGAGAAATATCTGTTAATATCTGATTGCGCTATTTGACCGTAGGTGGGAATCACAACACGTCCCTGGTATAAAAGAATCAAAAATTCAACTCAGCATGAAGGTAACGTCATCAGCGGTGACACAGTCGCAGCACACCGTGCTTAGTGCACAAATACGTCATATCCTCTTAAAAAGAAATGTTTTGAACATTGTTAATATCAAGTGGAACAAAGTTGAAAAACACAAGTCATAAGTGGTCACTGTCGGGACGTAGCACAAGACACAGCCAACAGCGAAGGTGGGCAGGACGTACCCAGCACGACCCGAGTAATCAATCATCAGTTTTTGAAGCACACGTATTAGACGTGGGAGTATGACGTCACTAGCAGATGGTTTATAAGTGGCGGAGTCGGAGGGTCCCGTCATTCCACCCCAAAGGATTCAAGATCTACCCGAGGAAAGGTAAGAAAACTTGCAGTAAGTTGATCTACTTCAACGCACGCTCAAAGGCGGGTCAACTCAAAGCACTAAGATCAGAATTTCGTGAGCAAGTCACGTGTGCTACTAGCTGTATTCCAACTGTTCTACGTTGCGACCATAATACAATATTATACGCATTATGGATAATATTCCACTGTTTCAGCTTCAGTTGTATAAAATAATGGAATATATTATTCAGAATGGATGGGACGGAACTATTTACTATTTCTGGTGGGTTCAAATGCGCAATCCAGGTTTTCATGGGAAACAAATTTTAAAAATCTGTATTTTTGACTTGAACAACGCGACCATGTTCTAGTAATATAGCATACAATTACGGAAATAAGTCTCAAGAATGTCGTTCATGTAAACTATTGTTACGCTTTATCGCGGTATTTCTCAATAAACTATAAAAAAAAAACATCGTTCGCGAACCAACAAGTTGTTTTAGTATGTCTAGCACGCGTTTGTAACTACAAGATGGTTGCAGTTTTGTTCTATCTTTCAGAGACGTCCTTCCACCATGAACAAGCTGCTCGTCTGTCTGCTGTTGTGCGCAACAATTGTTGCTTGTTGCACAGCAAGTAGTAAGTGGACCTTCTTAGTATGACTGGTGCAGTGGCGTGGTTAGTAGAACGTCGGGTCCATAGTCCAGAGACCTCCGCATCGAGTCCTATATATAGATGTCGTTTACAAAATTATGGAACAATTTAATCAATTCCACGTTTCTCTAGCTCATCCAGATGAAATATAGGAGTACCTGATGTGTGTGAATGGGAATGAATAGTACTCGCGCAATAATGGTAACGTGGCTTAATGCTTTCCACGTAGAGCAGGTTGTTTTCGAAGAAACGCAAGTGTATGTGAATAAAGTGTAATGCGGTTAGAGCAGTCCTGAGTACCGCGCTATATAGAATATGTGCGTTTTTGCAAATGTCGTAATCGAATTAAGTATATTGTTTCATATTTGCATTTTAAGTAATATACCCTGAATAGTTATTTAATAATGTTAATAATGATTAAATTGAACGATGTTGATGCAACGGTACGATAATAACAATAGCTGTTGCGACAAAATTGAAAATGAGTGGGTTTATTTTAATACCCAGTATGGATAATGACCCTGAAGAGGGATTACATCAGTACATATAAGAATAGAAGAGATTTAACTATAATCTGGTTTTTCATCCTTATGTTTGTTTCTTCATCATTAATTTACCTTCAGTTAATTATTTTATATTCCATTTTACAAAGTTGTTTCGCAAGCAATTGCATATTTGAATCATGTCGTATTTGAGTCTTATTTAGAGAACAGAAAGTTCAAGTTTGGGAACTGTTCATGTTCCGAGTAGGAAGACATTCCGTAGACATCACTGACAGAATGCGGGCACTGGTCGGCTGTCAGCGAATTTATACTTCAACAATGTGAAAGACTCACATACATAATAGTGAACAATTGTATGACAATTATTGAACGTTGGGACATACATTTCACGCAACATAAGTATAATAGGTGTGTCTACATAGCAAGATGAAATGCTGTACATTTACGTGTGTGTTCAGTTACGGCGTCAATGTAATTGCAACTGTTGTTCGCGTTTGTCCAGGGTGTGCGGAAGACTGCAGTCGCAGACGTGACGGAGACTACGCGTGCAAGTGCACCTACGACTGTCGCTTCTACCTCCAGTGTCGCCGCGGCAGAGGTCACATCCGCAGATGTCGTCACGGAATGTTCTTTGACAGCGACAGGAGACGTTGTATTAATGGTAACCGCTGATGTTACTTGCTCTCCTCTCTCTCTCTCTCTCTCTCTCTCTCTCTCTCTCTCTCTCTCTCTCTCTCTCTCTCTTCTCTCTCTCTCTCTCTCTCTCTCTCTCTCTCTCTCTCTCTCTCTCTCTCTCTCTCTCTCTCTCTCTCTCTCTCTCTCTCTCTCTCTCTCTTCTCTCTCTCTCTCTCTCTCTTCTCTCTCTCTCTTTCTCTTCTCTCTTCTCTCTCTCTCTCTCTCTCTCTCTCTCTCTCTCTCTCTCTCTCTCTCTCTCTCTCTCTCTATCTGTCATTCTCTCTCTCTCTCTATTGTCATTCTCTCTCTCTCTATCTGTCATTCTCTCTCTCTCTATCTGTCATTCTCTCTCTCTCTCTCTCTCTTCATCTCTCTCTCTTCATCTCTCTATCTGTCATCTCTCTTCTCTCTCTCTCTCTCTTCTCTCTTCTCTTCTCTCTCTCTCTCTCTCTTCTTCTCTCTCTCTCTTCTCTCTCTCTCTCTCTCTCTCTTCTCTCTCTCTCTCTCTCTCTCTCCTCTCGCTCTCGCTCTCGCTCTGCTCTCGCTCTATGCTATACGCTATTATTTATCTTATATATATATATATATATATATATATATATATATATATATATATATATATATATATATATGTATATATACATATGTGTGAATAATAAAATAGTATATTACACCTCCTTTAGGTTCAAAGTTGAACGAATAGCCTAAAGGAAGACTGTTTTAATTAATGCTCTAACTGCATTTGGTCTGTGTCAACATCCCGTGGATACCAAACTAAACTTCACCAATGCTCAAGAGTTGTAGCGTCGTCGTTGTTTTCCTCTTCAGGCTGCCCGACCGGAAGTAACGGAATCATCGACTGCTACAACCGCCCTGACGGCCACTGGCAGCACTGCTGCTACTGCGACTTGTACGCGTCTTGCGCCAACGGCGGCATGTTCTTCCACCGCCGCTGTGAGGTCGGAGGCACGGTCTGGGACGACGCGGAACACAAGTGCCTCGGCAAGTCGTGCACTTGTCGCAGAGAGCACAGGTTCTACCCCCTGCATACCATCATGACGCCGTAGACAGCGCGATTTCTACATGAATGAATAAAACGAAGTTGTTGAATACGCACGTTTGGTTCGTTCTTTCAGAGGTGGTTCTGTCATCATAAGACGAGTTAGTGAGACTGCGAAGTCTGTGTTTGTGTCCACCCTTCTGGTTCTCTTATGTACGCGTCAGGTTTCAGTTTTGTATTGTTCCATGTGTCCTTCTAGTCTTGCCATCCGCTGTGTTGCTTTCTATTAGCCAAGACCTTTTCCCAAAGTGCAGTTTCCCATGTTTGTCTATAAAAGCTGTTAACCCGTTCCAACTCACTGTTGTTGTACCAGACATACATACATACATACATACATACATACATACATACATACATACATACATAAATACATACATACATACATACATACATACATACATACATACATACATACATACATACATACATACATACACGCCAGGCCAGGCCAGGCCAGGCCAGGCCAGGCCAGGCCAGGCCAGGCCAGGCCAGGCCAGGCCAGGCCAGGCCAGGCCAGGCCAGGCCGGCCCCGGGCCAGGCCAGGCCACGCCACGCCACGCCACGCCACGCCACGCCACGCCACGCCACGCCACGCCACGCCACGCCACGCCACACCACACACGACGCCCCACGCCACCAGCCACCACGCCAGCCAGCCACCCCAGCCGCCAGCCAGCCACACCCAGCGCCACGCCAGCCACGCCGCCACGCCACGCCACGCCACGCCCACGCCAGCCACGCCACGCCACGCCACGCCCCCCACCACGCCACGCCACGACGCCACGCCGCCACGCCACGCCCGCCACGACGCCACGCCACGCCACGCCACGCCACGCCACGCCACGCCACGCCACGCCACGCCGCCACGCCACGCCCGCCACCGCCACGCCACGCCACCGCCCCCCCGGGCCCAGGCCAGGCCAGGCCAGGCCAGGCCAGGCCAGGCCAGGCCAGGCCAGGCCAGGGCCGGCCAGGCCAGGAACACCAAAACCAGGCCAGGCCAGGCCAGGCCGGGCCCCCAAAGGCCAGGCCAGGCCAGGCCAGGCCAGGCCGGGCCGCGCCAGGCCGGCAGGCCAGGCCAGGCCAGGCCAGGCCAGGCCGGCCAGGCCGGGGCCGGCCAGGCCAGGCCAGGCCAGGCCAGGCCAGGCCAGGCCAGCCCCGCCCCAGGCCGGGCCAGGCCAGGCCAGGCCAGGCCAGGCCAGGCCGGCCGGCCAGCGGCCAGGCCAGCCGGCCGGCCAGGCCGGCCAGGCCGGCCAGGCCGGCCAGCCAGGCCAGGCCCGGCCAGGCCAGGCCAGGCCGGCCAGGCCAGCCAGGCCAGCCAGGCCGGCCAGGCCGGGCCCCAGGCCGGCCAGGCCAGGCCAGGCCAGGCCAGGCCAGGCCAGGCCAGGCCGGCCGGCCAGGCCGGCCGGCCAGGCCAGGCCAGGCCAGGCCAGCCAGGCCAGGCCAGGCCAGGCCAGGCCAGGCCACCCCCGCCAGTCCCCAGGCCCGGCCAGCCGCCCGCCATCGCCCGCCTCGCCACGCCCCACGCCCGCCCCCCCGCCACGCCGCCACCCCACGCCACCACGCCCCACCACGCCCAACCCACGCCACGCCACGCCACGCCACGCCCGCCACGCCACGCCACCCCCGCACCCCCGCCACCACGCGACCACGCCCCAGCCACGCCACGCCCGCCGCCACGCCACGCCCTCCACCATACACCCACTACCCCTCCCAAACGCCACGCCACGCCGCCACGCCCCCACGCCACGCCACCCCCACGCCCACCCACGCCACGCCACTTGCCCGCCACCGCCAGCCACGCCACGCCACGCCACGCCACGCGCCCGCCACCCCCACCACCACCCCCGCCACGCCGCCCACGCCACGCCACCCCCCGCCACCCACGCCGCCACGCCACGCCGCCACCCACCCACCCGCGCCCCCGCCACCCACGCCACGCCACGCCACGCCACGCCACGCCACGCCACGCCACGCCGCGCCACGCCACGCCACGCCACGCCACGCCACGCCACGCCACGCCACGCCACGCCACGCCACGCCACGCCACGCCACGCCACGCCACGCCACGCCACGCCACGCCACGCCACCCACCCCACGCCACGCCACGCCACGCCACGCCACGCCGCCACGCCACGCCACGCCACGCCACGCCACGCCACGCCACGCCACGCCACGCCACGCCACGCCACGCCACAAATCTATAAAAGGAAGGTATGCAAATAAACAACACGTCAAGGATACATGACATTTATTGTATTTTCCTGGAACGACGACTCGTTGAAGCATTGAAAATACTGGTCGACTAGCGACTGTCCTGTCTGTTGGCGTTTATGCTTGAATGAATGTCGTTGTGTCGTTGTCGTCCTTCCCACGGACTGGCAATCTTCAAGCAGAATATACGATTATAAACATTAGTGAGTGAGTGAGTGAGTGAGTGAGTGAGGGAGAGGGAGAGAGGGGGAGAGAGAGAGAGAGAGAAAGAGAGAAGGTAGAGAGAAAGAGAGAACGAGGGAGAGAGAGAGGGAGAGTGTGAGAGAGGAAGAGAGAGAAAGAGAGAGAAAGAGAGAGAGAGAGAGGAAGAGAGAAAGAGAGAAAGAGAGAAAAAAGAGAGAAAGAGAGAAAGAGAGAAAGAGAGAAAGAGAGAAAAAGAGAAAAAAGAGAGAGAGAGAGAGGGGGGAGAAAGAAGAGAAGGAGAGAGGAGAGGGGGGAGAGAGAAAGAGAGAGAGAGAGAAAGAGAGAGGGAGAGAAAGAGAGAAAGAGAGAGAGAGAGAGAGAAGAGAGAGAGGGAGAGAGAAAGAAAGAAAGAGAGAAAGAAGGAGAGAGGGAGAGAGGGAGAGAGGGAGAGAGGGAGAGAGGGAGAGAGGGAGAGAGGGAGAGAGGGAGAGAGGGAGAGAGGGAGAGAGGAGAGAGAGAGGAGAGAGAAAAGAGAGAGAGAGAGAGAGGAGAGAGAGAGAGAGAGAGAGGAGAGAGAGAGAGAGAGAGAGAGAGAGAGAGAGAGGAAGAGTGAGAAAGAGAGAAAGAGAGAGAGAGAGGGGGGGTGATATAGTCATGAGGAACGAGAGAGAAGGAAACCGACTCTCACCACGTACGTGTCTTAACCACACCCAAACAACACAAACCATTGGCCAAATCACCCGGTCCTTCCGGCACTATACTACCGATACGCCAGTCAGTAACTGACCACGGCGACCACAACAACGCACGTTCTTTCGTCTCACCTGGCGGCGCTGTCGTACAGCACGTGCTTGTCACAAGTTGTCGAGTTCCACAGACACTTGTGGGCGTCATCGTCCCAGACAGGACCGCCGACACCACAGCGACTGTGGAAGAACAGGCCGTAGTTGGCACAAGTGACGTACATGTCGCAGAAGCAGCAATGCTGATAGAGGCCGTCCTTCCGTTCGGCACAGTCGACGATGCCACGGGGACCAGTCGGGCATTCTGGTTGGGTGGAAGCAGTGACGACACTCCATTACCGAACCTTTCGTGTAACGTCAATTTTCATTCGTTCCCAGTGCTACCCCAGCAACATCAAGAAAGTGCAGAGAGCTTCGTCTGGTCGGGACTGATCTATCTTCCCCCCATAATATTTAACTAGAGTTGCTTCATACGTGGTTCTATACGGTACAAGGCACTATCATGAATTATATGCGGTATACAGTAGGACGTATGGTTTTGTTTCTGGTGCATATTCTCCATAATACCCACAGGAAACGTTCGGTTCTGTGACAGTGGCGCCACACGGCGGTTTGGTGAGACAACGCCATTGATTGACTGGACTCTACAGAGGGAACGGAAGGCAGCCTGTGTAGAATGTCTTTTCATTCAACTTGTATACGTTTTACATGGATGTGGACGACTCAATGGCGTTGTAGCAAACTGTGTGAGATACTGGTTTCGACGATTAAAAAAGCGGAACAAAACCATATAAAGTACCAGTTCAACCGTAGAGGTCTATACATATATAAGGTGCACAGCTCTAGTTAAGACGAACGCTGGAATTAGAGCATTCTTCGTTGAATGATAAGGATATATAGGTTAATTTATCGTCGTCTAAAAACTGTCTGATGATGCTGAAAATCCTGGCTGACAGGATGAAGCAGTATTGGAAAGCAAAATCGGTGCAGAACAACATGTGTTTTAAAAAGGAAGAGGAACAATTGATAGGTGTTTGCCCTGAGGCAATTAGTAGAATAGAAATTGGAAAGACATGATGATAATTGGGTGACCTCCACAGATCTGGAGATAGCACATGGTATTGTACATAGAGAGATGTCGGTATTGCATTGGTCTGACCATTGCATTGAGGTGGATGGGTGCAAACACCTGGAGGAACCCTGAAGGTATGATGGAAACAGGCCTATATATTGGAAACGGAGAGGAAAAGTGCTCTATTTACGTTACCCCGGCATACATGTGTTGCGAAGAGACAATGGCATTGCCCGAAAAACAACAAGAAAGGTGTAGGTTTGTGAAAACAACTTAGACGATTTGCGGAAGTGACAAGACAGAGTGAGGACAGAGAAGCGAAGAATGGAGGAATTGATGGCGGAGATCGGAGTAAAGGACAGCTTTACGAATCTGGTGAGGATTTCTTTTTGGAAGTGAGTCGATCCTGTGGAGAGAATGGGGAGGGGGAGAACGCTGGCAATCTAAACTATAAGCCCAAAGGGTGGACGGCAAAGGGAGGCCACGAAGACCGAGACTGCGATGGGAAGAATGCGTGAAGAGGTTGGGTGGGAGAGGAATGGAGAACAAGAGCAAAAGATGGACGGGCATGGAGACAGTTGGTAGAGAAAGCGGTGCGAGTTAAAGGACAATTTCAGAAAACTGAATAGGGCGTGCAAGTCTCGCGAGCGAAAACGAGGCTGGGGGCAAATCCCGTAAAAGACACATACTGCCTAACATCGTGTCTATTATCTGCACTACGTAAATCGCTATGTGTCTATGATAGTGTGATAAACTCAATATTAAATCGGACATTTAAGATAAGAAACGTATAACACAATATATTTATGACCTGATTTTCCTAGTATTCATTAGTCGGAAGATACAACTGTAATCCATCGTTAGAATATTAATCTTGTGTCCAGTCCCCAATTAGTCTCGCTTAGTCCCCAATAACCTCCAGTCGCGCGGAGTCACGCCGTGTATCGTGACCCACTTACAGGCCCTATTCAAGGAACAGAACTAAGTCCAACATCACACCTGACGACAGGGAATCAGACGAATAACAACAATGAAAATGTCACGCTGGTCATCATCAATGACTTACTGCACATTTGCTTACGACAATATGCATACGGTATATGTCACTGTTCCGTGTACATTTTAACCTTAGGTTACAGGCGCTACGTCGTCTGTGTAGCAACAGACGGGAAACTGACAAGGTATGTGTTCACCTGCTGGCAGTTGACACAGACCTTAATGAGGTTTGAACTGTGCTTACCTTTGACACATTTCCTCGCTTCGACATCGAAGTAGTGGTCAGGTCGACACTTCAACTTGAATGAGAAGCCGAAGAAGCAGATGACGTAATGACGACAGTCGAAGTTACAGCTGGACGCGTACATCCCGTCTGGCTTCCCATCACATAACTCCTCGCACTCTGCACACAAAGGTAGAGCCAGGAGGATGCGATTATCTTATCTAAATATAAACGTCAAAATCATAAAAAGTAAAGTAAAACGCAAGTTCTTATATAGCGCAGTATCCAGTCCTCAGGACCGTTCAAAGCGCTTTACACTTTACCTCCTTGACAGACCTGTTCACTCAGACACCATCCCGGCTTCTCTGGGAAGCATGCAGCAATATGCTACAATTAATGCGCGAAGGCTGCTCGTACACATATCCACCACTGTCTATAACCAGGTACTCATTTATACAGCTGAATGAACTGGAACAATGTAGTGTGACAAAACTTGCCCACGGTTTTAACACCGCAGCACAGGATTCGAACCCGGGTTATCGTAGTCGAGAGTCCGAAGCTCTACCCCTGGCCATTGCGCATAACATCATCTATAAACGCATCACTCTTCATATCTAGCCACATATAAATTTTACTATATTAATAGATAAACCGTTTCATTTCTGCTATCTCCAAATACAACAGGCAGCATAATATTTCAAGCAACCCCAGTGCACCACTGGGAGAATAACTGGATGGTGAAATAGTAAAGAATTGTCAAAGTGCATCGCTAGAAATAGCATGTGTTGAATAGAAACTTAGTTTCAGCCAACGTCACGTCATCGTATGCACACATGCGTTGTGTGTTGTCGATATAGGCGTTTTGTGTTATGTAACATCGCAACAGTGATTAGTAATGATACACAGTTAATAGACATCCAACACCGTGATCACACTGTTAATTGTCAACCAAAGTTAACTGATTTAAAGATGATGTACTTGATCTAGTAAACAATGCTTTATCTTACTTAGCGGGTGCCAATAAATTTTCTGTTCAGAGGTGGCCCTGTTGCAAACTTGAACATGTTAAACTAACTCAATTAATCAACACACAAGTGCTGTGTCTCGTATCGAAATACACTCCTAAATAATAGTCAACCAGTTGTTAAGGATATACACTTCATGTCATTCGTTCGCCAATAATTCGGTCGGAATATTCGGGAAACAATGATATATAGTTTAATTAAGTTAATATTTCTTACCAGCTGTATCATATCTAGTTTCAGGTTGCATACGACTAAAGTACTATATCCAATGTCATCAGCTATGCATTCTTTGATGTGTTTATGTACACTGCGTGTCGCAGCTTTTGTTCACATAACTGAGCAGATTTCATCACGATTGTCCTGGGATTAACATGTTTATTATCGAATAATAACAAGTGTTATTTTGTGTGTATATTTACACAAATAAAATAATGTAACATGAGAGTATTTGCTAGGAAACATACAAAGACTGAACTCCTGTATGTTTTCTGGCAAACCTCTAAGCGCATCACGGATCGTTTACACGAATGATTTGAATTGCGAACGGTATAAGTGTTGGCCGTGTAGTGAATGACACAAATAGAGTGACATAAATTGCAACAGGATGAAATGGAAGTAGCAAGATTCGAGTTTCAGTTAATTTGATTGAGAGAAATTCGCCAACACGCAGCCACACCCTTACACGACAGGTACACTCACTGTCGTCGGCCGAATAACACAGCACAATGGCCGTGAACAGCGCTGCAACAACACCCGACCACTTGAACATGACTGCTGCCTGGCGTCGATCTAAACAGCAAGACAAAGCAATAACAGACTGACTGGAAAAATTACATAGATTTATTTAATCAGTTTAATATTCCACAGAATATTCAGCAGAATATATAGTTCTATAATTATTTCTGTAGAGTAGGATATTTCCTGTAGAATTTATTAGTTTTTCCATATGATTCATTTATGATATTTGTGATATTTCCTGTAGATTACCTTAGAATACAACATATTGCTAAACAAATCCACACACACACACGCACGCACACACGCACACACGCACACACACACACGCACACACGCACACACGCACACACGCACACACGCACACACGCACACACGCACACACGCACACACGCACACACGCACACACGCACACACGCACACACGCACACACGCACACACGCACACACGCACACACGCACACACGCACACACGCACACACGCACACACGCACACAAGCACACACGCACACACGCACACACGCACACACGCACACACGCACACACGCACACACGCACATACACACACAGACACACTATATATTTTGTTTTATCCAACCAATTGTGGACACACGCGTGTTACAACCGGGGACATTACATGCGCTTATTATAATAAGCCTATACACAATGAACGAATTAAATATATACTTACTATGTATATATATATATATATATATATATATATATGTATGTGTGTGTGTGTGTGTGTGTGTGTGTGTGTGTGTGTTGTGTGTGTGTGTGTGTTGTGTGTGTGTGTGTGTGTGTGTTTGTGTGTGTGTATGTGTGTATGTGTGTGTGTTGTGTGTTGTGTGTGTGTGTGTTTGTGTGTGTGTGTGTGTGTTGTGTGTGTGTGTGTGTGTGTGTGTTGTGTGTGTTTGGTTCTGTGAGTTTGCGTTTGTTTTTGAGTAAGAATCGATATGTTGGCTAAAGTAATACAAAGGTGTGATGCACTGGCTAAATTCAAGTAATTGAAACAGTCATCCATAAGTATTAATACATACAATTTATTAATAGTAATGTTTCTCCACACTGGGTATAAAGATGACATCATGCAACTTATTGATTGGATGAAGCCTGAGTACATGTCACACTTATATGTTTCATGATACGCTTCAATAAATAATATTATAATTGTTGAGTCATACCTGGAAAACGCAATTATAGGACACTCATATCCTTCTTTGAACAAACACTAGCATCCATTTTTAACTACCCCCATTTCAATTTTTTTGTTTGAGATTAGTCTTTAAGAACAAGCCATTTGATATACAATTATTATAGTACGACATCGAACACTGTATTAAATAAAGCCTACACTACGAGGCGTGGCCGATGTGTGCTAAGTAAATTATGCATATCTAATGGAGGCTACACCAACATGTCAACACTTCAACAATTGGCCACGTCTCATCCCATCTAGACAACTATCAACATAAAACACATTGTATAGTAATAATTTTGCTTTACCTTCGTATTCATTCAAATTGTTATATTAGTCGGAAGAACAAATCGGGGATAATTACATTGACATATGAATGCTGTTTCAAACACATATCAACCGACTACGCAATTAGTACAAACCGATTGTTAAACAAAACATCGGGTTGTGGGTGGACACAAAGATCATAATGCATTTTAGTAGTATTTAGGAACCATGAGGAAAATGCGACCTCACGACCTAAGCCACTACTACTACACTAAGTGTGCAAAACATTCAATGGCAATCAGCCAACGATACTGCTCTGGTAGGTGGGAGTCTAACCCTTGCCACTTACAAACGTGTACGACTGAAAGTATATATATATATATATATATATATATATATATATATATATATATATACAACATCCATTTGTTTGTAATTACCCACATTTCAAAATGTGTTTATTGAGATTAGTTTTTAAACAAGTCATGTGATGTACACTTATAATAGTACGATCGAACATTAAACTGTTTTCAACAAAACCTACACTACAAAGCTACAAAGCATGGGTGACGTGTGCTATCTAAATTATTCATAATTAACGGAGACAATACCAACATGTCAAGCATCTCAACACTTTAACAACAATAGTCCACGTCTCATCGGATTCAGACAACATCAACATAAACCATATTGCAAATACTTGATTTACTTATTCTCACTTTCGTACCCATTCAAATATTATCTCAAATCAGGGGCAAATTACATTTGTATATATAAGGTCTTTCAAACAAATACAATTAGTATAGCACGCGAAGATCACAATGCATTTCATTATAATTACTTTGGAACCGACGGGAATATGCGATATGCGATCTCATAACAATGATTCTTTCTCGCTAACTTAAGACAGTTGTGCATTTCTGATGTGATCTTTGACGTTCTTCCATGACGGGTGTATTCCTGTTTCCTCCAAGAACTTCACAATCGTGTTCTTTCCAGCTAGCCGTTTAAGCATAATTGCTGAAGCAAAATGCAACCTAATAGCTTCTTTTTCGTGACTTGTCCACGGCTTGGGACAGAATTTCTTATGCTTCTTTTTGTCTTGCTTTGGGTTAGTTTCATTTGATCGATTGTAACACGTCTGGGGAAGTGTCCCAATCGTATTCTCTTTTCCTGGTGCACAGGCAACATCTGGCTGGCTAGAACAATCTTCGACGTCATCTTCGTCAATGTCATCGTCCTCTTCCAACTCGACTTCTTCCGTGTCTTCTGTGTTGATTTCACTCAGTCCCTTTCCAGCACAACGTGAAATGTGTCCTCGTTCGGCGGCCAGGAACGCCTTCGATACTCGCGCAATCTGCAGGACATCGAGAGGCATCCTGTATAATTCGGTGTGAATTATAATGTCATGACCGAGGAAATTAGCCTGCATGTCCATATCATGCTCTATCACGCCATGTACCTGGGCTGTAGTCGCCACATATTTTCTCAGTCTTGCTGATGTAAGTAAATGCGGCAACAACTTAACACCATTTCACTTGCGTTCTCACACATTTCGGAGAGCAATTGCTGATACAAGTGTCCACTGTAGCTCACACAGTCTAATGAATTTCTGCTGCGTCTGTGTCACATCTCTCTAGTGCTTGGGCCAGCTTAACTTCAGCCACTTGTTCAGTAGTTGACCAAATATGATAGCTTGAGAGGGCAAGCCATACATCATCGAAGCCGGCGCATTCTTGAGCTGCTCTAACAACCATCTGGAACATTGATGGGTGCACTACATCACGCAAAGAGACCTTCTTTCCACTTAGTTGATGAAGACATATTAACAGTCGTTCTAGCTGTATCATTTTCCCACGGATGTAGCCATACTGTTCTTTGTCGTTTCCAAATCTTCTAACGAGGCTGCGACCGTAGTCCAAAATCAGTGCGTCTTTGACTGTTTTCCCCCAAACATTATCCTTTCTTATACCAAGAAGAAGAAAGGCCAGTTATCCACGATCATTTGATGGCAACGAGCTGGCACCTCCTTTGTGTATTCGCTTCCGTTTTTTCTCATTTCCGCAGGTAGGCAGAAGGGGACAGGCATGTTTCCAGAGCGAGGCTTTTGAGAAGTATGCATAGCAATACTTGCATGGAACAAAGGTGGTGAGGTCTACCTGTTCTGTGGGTCTATAGCTCACCATACCTATGTCGAAGTACTTGGCAATTATGTTGATGGTTACGAAGGGTACGAAGTTTTAGCAGCCTCAGTTCCTTTTCTTTGGGGTCCTTTCCAGATATGTATTCTTCGACTTCTGTTTCTGTGCTATGCACCGTTTTGAGACGGCGGGCTATCTTACTCTGAGGCTTCGCGCAATAAAAGCAGAAACACTTTTGTCATACTTTCTCCCATCTTCATTGTGTGTGGTGCTCACTGTCATGGTGCGTGCGACACTGTGTCCTTCAATGTACACGAAAGCACCAAACTGGCATTACGACTATTAGAATCAGTATTGGTTGCTGGAGCACTAGAATTGGGCCTCGGTGGAATATTCTCTCCAGTAACAAGACCATTACTGAGTGCAGCCAAACACTGGAGCGAGGAATTTCGATACAAAGAGTATTGTGTTGATAAATCAGGGCGTTTGGGTAATTTTCACCAACGATCAGAGGAACAACATCATCAACAATACACTCATCTGACATCGTGGAATATGCTGCACCTGATTTACTGGTAACACGAGCAGTGTTGACAGCACCATATTGAACTAAGGATTCTGGAAACACCACATTGGTTTCATCGATAATACGAAGAGTACAGGTTTCGTTTTCCGGCTGTGATTCCCCGCTAAGGTGTTTGAGCACACAAGAGGAACGTCTACTGACACGTCAGACTCCGACAGCGAGTCATCTACAGTTGATGAGAAAGTGTAGGTTGAGTCAGAGTTACCGTTGTTCGAATCAGAGTTATTGTCACTTTCACTGGCACTGTGTAGTACAAATGTATGAATGCCCGTGACGCACTTTGTCCCAGCAAAACATTCTTTATGGGCACTGCATGAAAATAACACTTTTTGTTTGTGACTTCTTGTATACAACGCGCTTTGACGAGGACAATTAAGATGTAACTTACCGGAGACTTGAAATTCCCTTATGATCTGTCTACCTTCATCAGAGACGCTATCAGCTGCTAATATTGTGGTGTGAATGACTGTCATCAACAACCTGGCTGAAGTTTATTTAGCCGTGTGACGTCATCATTGGAAAGCCGACTCCGGCTCGGCTGCTAACCTCGATGTGTCGCTTGTAGGCAATTTGTCAGCTCGAGGAAATTACATTGTATATGTCAAGGGGAGAGGGTTTAGATCAGATATTTAACAGTTTATGTTGTTCCCAGAATTCACTACTCTGTATTTTATTTAACATTGCTGCTATATAAACCTATACCTATGCCTATGCCTATGCCTATGCCTATGCCTATGCCTATGCC
>JAODUO010001567.1:30000-40000 GCA_025642075.2 Ridgeia piscesae
ATGCGTTCATTGTTGTCGGTCGGACTACGTATTTATTGTTTAGCCACTCTTGGCAAGACAAAAGAGTTATATGAAAGTTTAAACACATCTGTATATAAAACCAACTAATGATTGGTTCTGAGCACAACTAACCCACGAATAATAAATAAACCAATGTAGTTTAGTTTAAAAGGAAAACGCGAAAGATATTTCATGAATTTTATATATGTGATTGTATAAACGATGACCTCAGTCTGTACCAAGTTGTTCATTTATTAATTAATATGATGTGTTAAATCAGTAATAAATTACCCCGAATAGAGTAGATACGATGATTGAGTGTGTACTTGTTTTATAAGATAACGCTATACAATAAAACACTATCCAAAATTATACTTATACTGAAACATTTCACACACAAAGTAACATAAATTAAAAACAATATATATATATATATATATTGTATAATTAAACCTGTGAATCAATCCATACACATACACATACACATACACATACACATACACATACACATACACATACACATACACATACACATACACATACACATACACATACAAAATACACATACACATACACATACACATACACATACACATACACATACACATACACATACACATACACATACACATACACATACACATACACATACACATACACATACACATACACATACACATAAAACATACACATACACATACACATACACATAAAACATACACATACACATACACATACACATACACATACACATACACATACACATAAAAACATACACATACACATACACATACACATACACATACACATACACATACACATACACATACACATACACATACACATACACATACACATACACATACACATACACATACACATACACATACACATACACATACACACATACACATACATACAATACAACATACATACATACACATACACCATACATACACATACACATACACATACACATACACATACACATACACATACACATACACATACATACACATACACATACACATAACACATACACATACACATACACATACACATACACATACACATACACATACACATACACATACACATACACATACACATACACATACACATACACATACACATACACGTCTACATACGACAGTGCGTACACATGCGCGTGCGCATGCGCATCGCATACACGTAGCTGCACATGCGCATACGTCGTGCGTACGCGTGCGCGTGCGCGTGCGCGTACGCGTGCGCAGTCGCTGCGCGTACGCGAGCGTGCGCGTGCGCGTACGCTGTGACTGCGTGCACGTGCGTACACGTGCGCTGGGACGTGCGTGCGTCACGTCACTGCACATGCACCTGCGTGCGCGTACGCGTGCGCGTCACGTACGTACGCGTGCCGATACGCGTGCACGTACGCGTGCTACGCTGCGACGTGCGCGTGCGTAGCGACGTGCGTGCGCGTGCGCGTACGCGTGCGCGTGCACGTGCGCGCATACACGTGACGACATGACAGCGTGCGCGTGGTGACACGTACCGTGACATGCGTGCACGTGCGCGTACGCATGCACGTGACATCATGCACGTACACGTACCGTGCGTACACGTGCCTGACTGCGTACACGTCGCTGCGCATACACTGCCGCATGCGCGTGCGCGTGCACGTACGCGTGCCGTTGCGCATGCAGTCGCGTGCACATGCAGCGTAGCGTGCGCTGCCCGTGCACTGCTGCGTGCCGTACGTGCGCGTGCACGTACGCGTGCGGCATGCGCGTACCGTACGTAGCATGCGTACGCATGCGCATACAACGCATACGCATGCACTACACTGCATCCTGCGCATCACATGCATGCGCATCCATCCATCTCGCATACATACATCACATCATACCATCACATCCGTACGCATCGCTACACACCTACGCATCACATCGCTACACGTACGCATCGCGCATTACCACACGTACCGTACACTACGCAACTCCTACCTCACATACATACATACACGTACATCATTACCTCCTGCGCATTAACATCACTATCCTGCTGCTGCACTCGCATGCATCTGCATCACTACCATACCATACATACATACACATTACACATCACAACACACACATACACTACCTCCTACACTACACATACACATACTACATAAAACAACCATACACACATACACATACACATACACATACACATACATACACATACACATACACATTACACATCATACACATACACATACACATACACATACACATACACATACACATACACATACACATAACACATACACATACACATACACAAGCAGATGAACAGATGCACTGGTTAAAGCAGAGGCTACAACAGCACAGAAGGCTGATTCGTAGTTTCAAGTAATGATTCTCACACGTACACGGAAGGTCCACCAGACGTCTGACGTGCCGCGGTGTCAGATCAGCAATGAAGCCGCTAGGTGGCAGCCACCGTTGTAGCTTTACTGCCTTTCGTGTGGCTAAGGTGAATTTTGGGGCTTTAGGTGAGACAGGAATTCTCGAAATTACCCCTTACATAACCGAAAATTATTGATGTGAACATATGTGCACAAACTATGAACTATGCTCCGTCTGCGAACAACTTAGACTTTCCTAAGTCATTTAGTTGTGAATAATATTGCACTAACACGTATATGTGAAACGTCGTTCGCCATTTTGTATTCATCTGACCAAACGTTACTGGTGCTCCGGCCAAAGTGTGTCAAACATGGTTGACCACCAGGTGTCGCTGTAGGCCGCCAGTGAGTCTTGTTCAATTGGCATTAAAAGATACAGCAACTATTTAAGAATTGATTTTCAGGTGCAAACGCTGTCTTTGAAATGCTAGAATTACGGTAATAGCTAATTGCGTATAATTTTAAAGTAACATTGTATAATACTTTAGGCAGAGCTAATCCATTCGAGCTAGGGTTCTTTAACACACAGCGCCCTCACACGGATGGTATGAAAATATAAAACAGATACCGTGCTAAACGACGAGACGTCCGGAATTGAGCGAGACCTGTGCGCGTTTGGTGCCACAAGGGGGAGTGCCCCAGCTCTTATCTAATAACTCTGTCTTAGGTAGCGGGTATTTATTATACGTTAGCTGTAGCGTAATATGGCATCATCTTTTGGTGTAGTAATAGTCGCATAAACATAAACACAGAGAAAGATTTCGCCAAGAAGAGAGTCTGGTGTAAAATACGTAGTTTAAGTGCCGCCAGATGGCATCAGTGTTTAGGATTAATTCACAGGTTTACGGGTGTAATAATAATATCACGTTTTTGCAGTGTGGATGCTTTTCATACTAGTGGCTAAGCGGGTGATGACAAACTAACAAGGACAATTTGTCATTTGTGTTTATGTGTTTGTGTGCGTGTGTGTGTGTGTGTGTGTGTGTGTGTGTGTGTGTGTGTGTGTGTGTGTGTGTGTGTGTGTGTGTGTGTGTGTGTGTGTGTGCGTGTGTGCGTGTGTGTGTGTGGTGTGTGTGTGTGTGTGTGTGTGTGTGTGTGTGCGTGCGTGCGCGCGCGCGCGTTTGTGTTCTGACAAAACCCGCATCTTTTTTATTCCATAGTTGGCTTGAGAGCCACTCATCGTCTTTACCTTATTCTGGGGTTTAAAACCGCCCAGACGGCTAACACTTGCAGACCAGGGGCCGAGTTCACAAAGCCAAGCCAACTACACGATCTACTTGTCTTTGCTGGGGGCGAGCGGTGGTCGCGCGATAAAGCGCCAGACTTTCAAGCGTTCACCCCACATTTACATGTGTCTTTCGGAAGATACTATAAAAGCCGGTGGTCCTTCTATCTGGTGTCTATGCCAGGGGAAGTAAAAGATCCCATACAGGGGTAAATGTGTGACCTGTAGTGGACTCGGTAATTGTAGAGAAGGACAACTCCTGCGTTATGCCAAGTTTGGGCTGTTTGGATGAAAACACCTGAAACCTGAGCTAAATTCCACTTGGCGGTATAGCTTACGGCCGGTTTCATGAGAACAATTTAACATTCACGTATCTAAATAGACGTAGAACTGACTCATGAAAGGCAACTCGCGTAACTTTACGACGTTTTAGGCTTTTGGTGAGTTATTGTCCGATACGACGTCATAAGTACACTCCATGGAACTGGCCCAGGCTGTTATGAAGGCTCAAAAGTGCTGCCACCTCACGGCGCCTGGGTAATCGAGCTAATACACGATGTCGTGACATCCTGTCACGGGTCGCCAGATGGACAATAAATGCCTACATTTGGTGTATGGTCGTCAAGGTGATCTGCCATCTTGGCTATATACTGAATACTGTGCATTGTCTACCATAGGTCCAAAACGAAGAAAGGGTACGTTAATGGATATGACGACCTCAAAAGCCTGACTGCAACACATATGTTCCACAGGTGAGCGGCCAAAGAATTCAGCTGACCGTTGCTAGGTTACGGGAGCGGATGTTACATCGCAACACAGGATACATTTAGAGGATAATTATTGGAAGCCTAATCATGTTCGTAACCATAACGTCCGCTAACTATGTTCTACTATTGTCGCTAAATATAACGCAAACTGCCCCTAGCTATGTGTGTTAATCAGTTCAATTCTAATGAGTAATGCGATTGACACTAGTTATTCCCGTCATCTGATTGGTTCCAACATCCATAGAGGTAACGTAATTTAGTGGTGTTAACTCGACTGAGAATGCATAATTATTTTATTCCATATTATTCCAACCGAAGCTTTCTCTGTCAAAAGCAACCGTCCTCTTTCAATAATATTAGCCAACATCAACGCGATGCCTAAACGTTAGTACATATGATAATTTTGACGGCGGCATTTTAAGCCTCCCGTAGCTGTTCCTGTTATATAGACGATTTACGACGTGTTCTTCGGCATTTGTCTCGTTGGGTTGCAATAAAATTGCTTGAATATGTCATTCCATGTGCTGCCCTTTATAACACATTGTCAATTACAACGTGTACTACATTGCTTAGTAATGGCAGCCAGTCGTTTCCTTAATTGTTTTCTCACTCAGGTAATATTTTAAATATTTGCCTTTGATTTATGTCCGATATCTGTCACGCCGGAGATTTTTATTGAGTTGGAATAAGAATGTTCACATGGAAGACGTCTTTAGTTGAACGGATACTTCTGGATTATTATAACCGGACAATTATTGAAAGGTTTATTAATTATAAAAGTAATTATTTTCAGAATGGTTTCAGACAGTGTAGAAATGATTGGAACTTTCCAGCCCCATTTGATTAAACTGTATCGGAATTCCTAACAATAAAATCACACCAAGAAAACCTTTCGACACCGATGGTGGTTGTTTCTCTATATTTAATATCTCGGCTCGCTCCAGGCGATATTAGGCGTAGCTTGTATAAGAACATAAGGTAATCATTATGTTTATGCGATTTGTGCATGGTTTTGCTTATAATCGTTTACGTTTTGATTATATGTGGTTTAGGTTAAAGTGACACACTTAATGAGCACCTACGAGAAGTATGGATTATATTATAATAAAGCGCTTTGGACCGCAGACGGATATCCTGACAAAATAACATGCCGACAGCTTAACTAGTATGCTGATCTAGTAGATAGCAGGCCGCAATAAAATTGCAATAATTATTCACACTACTGGCAATGCTGTTGGCAAAGCAACGCTTGACGAATGTCGCGCGCATAATTAGAGATTGCGACGTAAACAAATCGTGACATGCAGGATACGTATTTGAGATTGGGAATTACGTCACAATCACTGTTCGTGAAACACAGCTCAGTCTTGTACATAGCAGATGTCCCAGTGCCGAAAACTGAGGGACCCAACAAACTGATATGGTCTCATTGCACGCTGCTGTTTCACTTATTTCACAGTCTAACCAGACGAGCGAAGAAATCAGTTCTATCGTAGACATACAGGGAATGACAAACTCCTCCTATTTCTTGACTAGACCACGGATATAGTGTCAGAACCTGTGGGATGGGATGGAGGGGCGTGGTGAAACCCACCGATATTTGTGAGGATGGCTTAGCTAAGTCCAAATATAAAAGTAAGTTCTTATATAGCGCAGTATCCAATCCTCGGGATTGCTCAAAGATGTTTACACTTTACTTCCCTGACAGACCTGTTCAATCAGACAACATCTCAATTTCTCTGAGAAGTATCCAGCCATATGCTAAAATTAATGCGCGAAGTCTGCTCGTACACATATCCACCACTGTCTATAACCAGGCATTTATTTATACAGCTGAGTGAACTGGAGCACTGTAGTGTGAACAAACTTGCCCAAGGTTTTACCACCGCAGCACAGGATTCGAACCCGGGTCCTCTAGTCGAGAGTCCGAAACTCTACCCCTGAGCCACTGCGCCCTCTTTACGGGAGGGATATGTATTTTTTGATGTAGCTATTAATCATATGATTCACTACCTCAATATTTAGGGAAAGGGCTGCAGAATATGTTGGATTTTTGTGTGTGGATATTCTGAAGGGCTTTTGGGGAGCGAACGCGTCCGAAACATCTTCAACAATAACCTATGCTGAAGTACAGTATGTTCAAGCTGTGGCTAAGCGCCCAATGTTACTTCCGTTCCGACGCCAGTGACACATGTCGTCGGCAACATAAAGAAGTACCAGTAGTGACACATGTCGTCGGCAACATAAAGAAGTAACAGTAGTGACACATGTCGTCGGCAACATAAAGAAGTAGCAGTAGTGACACATGTCGTCGGCAACATAAAGAAGTAACAGTAGTGACACATGTCGTCGGCAACATAAAGAAGTAACAGTAGTGACACATGTCGTCGGCAACATAAAGAAGTAACAGTAGTGACACATGTCGTCGGCAACATAAAGAAGTAACAGTAGTGACACATGTCGTCGGCAACATAAAGAAGTAACAGTAGTGACACATGTCGTCGGCAACATAAAGAAGTAACAGTAGTGACACATGTCGTCGGCAACATAAAGAAGTAACAGTAGTGACACATGTCGTCGGCAACATAAAGAAGTAACAGTAGTGACACATGTCGTCGGCAACATAAAGAAGTACAGTAGTGACACATGTTGTCGGCAACATAAAGAAGTACCAGTAGTGACACATGTCGTCGGCAACATAAAGAAGTAACAGTAGTGACACATGTCTCGGCAACATAAAGAAGTACCAGTAGTGACACATGTCGTCGGCAACATAAAGAAGTAACAGTAGTGACACATGTCGTCGGCAACATAAAGAAGTAACAGTAGTGACACATGTCGTCGGCAACATAAAGAAGTAACAGTAGTGACACATGTCGTCGGCAACATAAAGAAGTACCAGTAGTGACACATGTCGTCGGCAACATAAAGAAGTAACAGTAGTGACACATGTCTCGGCAACATAAAGAAGTAACAGTAGTGACACATGTTGTCGGCAATATAAAGAAGTAACAGTAGTGACACATGTCGTCGGCAACATAAAGAAGTAACAGTAGTGACACATGTTGTCGGCAATATAAAGAAGTAACAGTAGTGACACATGTCGTCGGCAACATAAAGAAGTAACAGTAGTGACACATGTCGTCGGCAACATAAAGAAGTAACAGTAGTGACACATGTCGTCGGCAACATAAAGAAGTAACAGTAGTGACACATGTCGTCGGCAACATAAAGAAGTAACAATAGTGACACATGTCGTCGGCAACATAAAGAAGTAGCAGTAGTGACACATGTCGTCGGCAACATAAAGAAGTAGCAGTAGTGACACATGTCGTCGGCAACATAAAGAAGTAACAGTAGTGACACATGTCGTCGGCAACATAAAGAAGTAACAGTAGTGACACATGTCGTCGGCAACATAAAGAAGTAACAGTAGTGACACATGTCGTCGGCAACATAAAGAAGTAACAGTAGTGACACATGTCGTCGGCAACATAAAGAAGTAACAGTAGTGACACATGTCGTCGGCAACATAAAGAAGTAACAGTAATGACACATGTCGTCGGCAACATAAAGAAGTACCAGTAGTGACACATGTCGCGGCAACATAAAGAAGTAACAGTAGTGACACATGTCGTCGGTAACATAAAGAAGTAACAGTAGTGACACATGTCGTCGGCAATATAAAGAAGTACCAGTAGTGACACATGTCGTCGGCAATATAAAGAAGTAACAGTAGTGACACATGTCGTCGGCAATATAAAGAAGTAACAGTAGTGACACATGTCGTCGGCAACATAAAGAAGTAACAGTAGTGACACATGTCGTCGGCAATATAAAGAAGTAACAGTAGTGACACATGTCGTCGGCAACATAAAGAAGTAACAGTAGTGACACATGTCGTCGGCAATATAAAGAAGTAACAGTAGTGACACATGTCGTCGGCAACATAAAGAAGTAACAGTAGTGACACATGTGTCGGCAAATAAAGAAGTACAGTAGTGACACATGTCGTCGGCAACATAAAGAAGTAACAGTAGTGACACATGTCGTCGGCAACATAAAGAAGTACCAGTAGTGACACATGTCGTCGGCAACATAAAGAAGTAACAGTAATGACACATGTCTCGGCAACATAAAGAAGTAACAGTAGTGACACATGTTGTCGGCAACATAAAGAAGTACCAGTAGTGACACATGTCGTCGGCAACATAAAGAAGTAACAGTAATGACACATGTCGTCGGCAACATAAAAAAGTAGCAGTAGTGACACATGTCGTCGGCAACATAAAGAAGTAACAGTAGTGACACATGTCGTCGGCAACATAAAGAAGTAACAGTAATGACACATGTCGTCGGCAACATAAAAAAGTAGCAGTAGCACGCGCTGTTTTGATTCAGTCTCATTTGAAATATAATCTCTGCGGGGCGGGCGAAATTAATGCTTCAGCATCATTCCGCTGGCGTGCGAGTATGGCGGGGTTGGGTTGGGTGGGGGGGTGCTGTCGAAGATTGCTCGCGGCAATGTTCTAAATTCTGTCAGCTCCACGGCCCTATTTTTGAAGCTGGCCAAAAATCCACATTCAGGCTCTCCAAACGACTCAAATTGTCCCCAATAATATCGGGGCGCGATCTTATCTCCTGACCCCTTCGGGGACTAATTCAATCTCCAGCAAACCACCCATACAGAAACCTTACACTCGAAAATTATCACTCTTTCCATATATAATTATTGGGGGCTAATCCTATATTCAGTGTCCCTCTAAATCTATTGCGGGGCTCAGCCACCCTTGTCCCCCGTTCCAGTGCCTATGGCAATTTGACTCAAGAACTATCGCAGTGTTAGCGAAATGTGGTAACTCGGTACTTTAGGGCGTCGTTTGTCTGGAGTAGTACATACCGCACAACAGGTGTCGAGCACCATCATTTAAACGAATCAACTTATTCGTTACAGATCGAGTGACCTAAACACCTTAAGTGGAATATAGGACTATGCCGCATGTGGCTGAAGAGATCTATGATATCCGATGACGTCACTGTTTGTATAAGAGCTCCATGGTTGACAATAGTAATTGAGCCAAGCATGCAACATTGCGAGTGGCCACATTTCGTCGCTCTTTAGACACAGATCTGGGGAATGCATCTCTTGGGAACTTTCTTACATTGGACGTCCACATACACGAATACGTCAGTCTGGCTCGCTCTGTTAACACAATAATGTTGACAGATATATTTATCGTTTTGCAAATGTACCTTTTGTCAGGTGTCTAAGGACGTGAAAAACAAGTATTGTCGCTCGCTTCCTGACGTACTTTATGGCCAACGCCTCGTTTAATGCCGGTCGTTCATCAAACTTGTCAAAACACCAGCAGTGGTTGGTGAGATGTTTCAAGTATCAAAATTCCATAAGACTCAAAAACAACGCCACACATCTAACGCGATTGATGTTTTTCATATGGTGATGTATTTTTTAAGATTTGAGACTACCGAGTCTGCGTCCATCAAACACATTCTGAACTGACCTGTTAGCGTAAATGGTCACATCGTTGGCGTGGTCGTTTTTGTCGACGTGAT
>JAODUO010001567.1:45000-55000 GCA_025642075.2 Ridgeia piscesae
AAGTGATGTATAGAAAATGGGTGTTTAACTAACATTATCGGTGACGTTACCTGGCCATGAGCATCATGTTAGATGTCATGTTTGCGATATATTATTGTGTATGGAGTGCATAAAGACGACGTTAAAGACCATAAACCAACAATTAATAGTACTTTGTTGCACACTGTGATTATTTACTGCTTGGTACAGTTGCTGTGACTGGGTTAGCGTTATGAGTCACACATTTCTTCTTGTCCTTTTCAACATCCAGACTGCGGTTTATAATCGTATTGTAATTGTTGAGGTTTGTTAAATTAAAAATGTCGCTTTATTCATATGAATTGCATAGTTTCAGGAACCTGTAGCATTATTTTAAATTATACCAAACCAATTACTCGTCTGTGGCGGAGCATAACGTACTCTTATCACACCCAAGAGAATGACATTCCAGACAAAGAGGATATGACAAATATACGGCAGGAAATAACATTACATTTATATTCCTCATTTTGTGTGTGAAATTACTTCGCTCGATGGTCCAATAAACCCTATGGAACAATTTACATTAAGACTTGTAACAATCTCATCAGCTTCAAACGTCTACTGAAGACACATTTTTTTCGTATTGCATATTAGTGTAATTCGACATAAACATTAATATTGTTAATAGATTATTTGGTAATATTATCAATACATAATTATACACTTATTTATTGGCATTATTGTGACGTAATAATAATAATAATTATTATTATTTTACAGTTTTAACATATACCAAGCTATTTATTACTATTAATAATTATACATATACCGTCATTTATCAGTATGATTGCAATGTAATTATACACTATACCGGTTATTTATGTGTTTTTATGACTAATACGTTATTTATTTATTTATTTATTTATTTAAAAGCGCTATGCTATTTAATACCGTACTAATTTTATGTATTTATACACCTATACATATAATTTTTTACATTTATTTTAAAACACTACTATTTGTCTTATTGCATACATATATCTTTTTATGTCTTTTAAATTGTAATATGTTGTGAAGCGCCACGAACGATTATGGATGTGGCGCTATTCCAAATAAATATATTATTGTTACAGTACACGATTGAAGACATTAATGTGAATGGACATCGAAGCCTCGGAGACGATACACTCACATCGATCCAAAGTTAGCGTTTAAATGAATATATTACATTTGTTTACTGTATAAGAATTCTTACTGTTTCGCATTTCGAATTCTTCACCAATGTGGTTGGTCAATTTTTTGTTCGTTGCATAAACGCTTATGTTTGATAAACATTTTAACCAACTTGTGGCCCAATCATGTGCCGCGATCGTTTGACAATTGCGCCTCTCCTCCAAAGAATGTCTAACATATATTTTCTGAACTTACGTTTTTTCTTCCTAGCGGAGGTACAACTCGCCAAGGCCATGACGATTGCTACCACTATGAAGACCAACTTCTGCATGATGCGACTGTCTACCTGGAAAGTGACAACGTTTGTAATCACGTAGGTACAACTGTGCTCTCATAGATCATTGTATACAGTCGTTTGAATTATTGAAATACTTCACTCTGTGCCAGACATGTTAGTTATACTATCATCTCGACTTCTCTAGGAAGAACTCAGCCACGCTGCAATAAGTGCGCGTATAGTAATGTCCTGCGCGGTCTGCTAATTCAAATTAATAAACTGCACCAACGTGTAATCAACACAGTTGTTTGAAACGGCACAACAAATATTCGAACGCGGATTTTCTCGATTAAGAAGTTGGTGTCCTACCAACTGTTCCTCCGCGCCCTGCTATAAGGAAAATGTCAAATATCACAATATTGGAAATATATTATTTCTTATTCTACATTATGCATTTCCTGCAAGGCGTGGGTGTGTTATTTTGCCCTATTTACCATGGAACGTAAACTATGACGTCAGTGTAATCAGCACACAACGATTACAGTTGTGATATGGTCCCTCAGCAACGTAACGCGTACAACTGTGTATTTGATTGATGACGTCCTTACGCCTTTCGTGCGCGCAATATCACATGTGTACGATTACTAATTGTACGTCTATATGTCTGTCTAATAAAGTATCACATATGTATATGTATATATATATATATATATATATATATATATATATATATATATATATATATATATATATATATATATATATATATTTGTGTTACTTCAAAGCAGCCAATCGTAACATATCGTAACACATTACATTAATTCGTTTAGTTATGCGCGGATTTTATCATTATTACGTTGAGAATAACATAATAGTAAAACATACGTTGAATCAGAGGACATTTTGTTTTGCTTGCACACATTTGAATACTGGACATTTTAGCAATGCATCGACATTAATTTGTCTACAGTTAAGCCATATAGGCGGCGAATATGAATCGAACGTGACAAATGAGACCCGCTAATGCAGTATTGGCCGTAAGGTTTGTTCTAAAATACAGTTATGTAGAAAGCCCACATTCCCACCACATAAAACAGGCTGGTTAGCATATTTTGTGACCCCAGTCACTCCGCTTAGAATAACAGCTAATAAACCACGTTCTATTGTTACTCGACGACGTGTGACGCCGACGTTTAGGGGACGTCGCTTCTGGGTGACGTCCCCTAAACGTTGGCGTCACACGTCACGCAGAAGCGACGTTACTACTCCATAAAAATAGTAATGAATTCTTCACGACACGAACACCTGGTCTGTTCAAGTTCTGAACAAGCTTTAATAAAGATAGACAACACTACCCAGGAAAACAAATGTGTGTATGTTGAATAAGACGACCTTTATATGTGGTGTGTTGGGTTTGCGTGCCATAGGCTCCGTTCAAGGCGAGAGGAAGACACGCCCCGTGTCGAAAATGTCTAGCCCCTTCTGCAAATGTTATTTATCTCTACCAGGTTTAACCTTTCAAACACATATTGTATCGTTGGCAAATGTCAGTAATCTGTACTTTGCTCTTCATATCATCGGCAATGTCACTTACAAACATACACACACACACACACACACACACACACACACACACACACACACACACACACACACACACACACACACACACACACACACACACACACACACACACACACACACACACACACACACACACACACACACACACACACACACACACACACACACACACACACACACACACACACACACACACACACACACACACACACACACACACACACACACACACACACACACACACACACACACACACACACACACACACACACACACACACACACACACACACACACACACACACACACACAACACACACACACACACACACACATACACACACTTGGCAATAGCCGAGTTGCCAGGCGTTGTCCTGGGGAAAAGGTAGTCACCTGCGCTAAATGACTTACACCTATGGGCGAGTTATACTACTACTACTACTACTACTCCTCCTACTACTACTCCTACTACTACTACTACTACTACTACTACTACTACTACTACTACTACTACTACTACTACTACTACTACTACTACTACTACTCACTACTACTACTATACTACTACTACTACTACTACTACTACTACCACTACTACTACTACTACACTACTACTACTACGGACGGACGGACGGACGGACGGACGGACGGACGGACGGACGGACGGACGGACGGACGGACGGACGGACGGACGGACGGACGGACGGACGGACGGACGGACGGACGGACGGACGGACGGACGGACGGACGGACGACGGACGGACGGACGGACGGACGGACGGACGGACGGACGGACGGACGGACGGACGGACGGACGGACGGACGGACGGACGGACGGACGGACGGACGGACGGACGGACGGACGGACGGACGGACGGACGGACGGACGGACGGACGGACGGACGGACGGACGGACGGACGGACGGACGGACGGACGGACGGACGGACGGACGGACGGACGGACGGACGGACGGACGGACGGACGGACGGACGGACGGACGGACGGACGACGACGGACGGACGGACGGACGGACGGACGGACGGACGGACGGACGGACGGACGGACGGACGGACGGACGGACGGACGGACGGACGGACGGACGGACGGACGGACGGACGGACGGACGGACGGACGGACGGACGGACGGACGGACGGACGGACGGACGGACGGACGGACGGGCATAGAGGCAGGCCGACAGAGACGACATACATACTGACATATTTATATAGGTGCACTTCATTCGCCCGACTTAGTTTGTCACGTCGTGGCCGCTCGGAGATTTAATCCTCCTTCCAGTAAGTATATTGCTAGTAGAAGCATCGTCACTCATGGTTTCCATCGTCACCCATGATTGCACATTGACGAGTGAATAACGAAACTTTCCCCGTAGAGTTGTTCATATAAGTATAGGCATTGGCAACTAACTCTTCAAATACTTACAAAACCCACGTAGACGTTCAGGTGGTTCACCTTCGAATGTCTCGTGAACGGCGAACACAGTGTTCTAACGGAACGTCAACACAGCCAACGCTACGAGCATCGTCGTCAAATGGACTCCCACACAACACTAAACCGTCGAGAGAAATCGTGCTGTGACAGTGCGTCCATAAAAAACACACACAGTGGGATATTCCGCACTCGCTGGGTTGCGTGTTTATGGAAGCAGTCACAATTTCGAGATGGGAAATTCGTATGAGCAATGTTTATCATGCGTTAGAGAATACACAGCTTCACATAAACACTACGATGCGCTTGCCCATACCAGAGCTAGTGGTAAGGGAGCTGGTTCACTCTAGGATTTAAAAATGGAGGCGCCATTTTGAAAATTGACAGCCTGCTCTATGTGACGGGAACAATTGTGTTCCATGTCGCTCCCATATCTCGCTCAAACTCGGACGTCTCGTCGACTTAGCTCCATTTTCAACGAAAAGCTATTGATATATTTAACCGTTATCAACATTTCTCGGATAATGCAAAGCTTGGTCTCGCAGATAGTTGTGATTGTGACGTAAGTAAACCGTGACGTCACCAGCTAACAGCTTATCCGTAGCAGAACTTTTACCTCCTGCCGATGTTCATTTTTCGTTAATCATGAGCTATTTTATTCGAAAAACTCATCGAAAGTAGTAAGGTGTTAAACATTTGTTTTACCGTTTCGTAATAATGAACCCAACGTAAGGACACGAAATCGGTTTCATCCGTGTGAGGGCGCCGTCAATATGCAACATGGCGCGGGTAAGTGAGTGAGACTATATCCGTTATAAGTGAGTGAGACTATATCCGTTATAAGTGAGTGAGACTATATCCGTTATAAGTGAGTGAGACTATATCCGTTATACGTCCAAAATTATGGACGTCGACAGTAAGTGAGTGACTATGTACGTTATATGTCCAAAATGATGGGCGTCGACAGTAAGTGAGTGACTATGTCCGTTATATGTCTAAAATGATGGACGTCGACAGTAAGTGAGTGACTATGTCCGTTATATGTCTAAAATGATGGAGGTCGACAGTAAGTGAGTGACTATGTCCGTTATATGTCCAAAATGATGGGCGTCGACAGTAAGTGAGTGACTATGTCCGTTATATGTCCAAAATTATGGAGGTCCACAGTAAGTGAGTGACTATATCCGTTATATGTCCAAAATTATGGACGTCGACAGTAAGTGAGTGACTATGTCCGTTATATGTCCAAAATGATGGAGGTCGACAGTAAGTGAGTGACTATGTCCGTTATATGACCAAAATGATGGAGGTCGACAGTAAGTGAGTGACTATGTCCGTTATATGTCCAAAATTATGGACGTCGAAAGTAAGTGAGTGACTATGTCCGTTATATGTCCAAAATTATGGAAGTCGACAGTATGTGAGTGACTATGTCCGTTATATGTCCACAATGATGGACGGCGACAGTAAGTGAGTGACTGTGTCCGTTATATGTCCAAATGATGGACGGCGACAGTGAGTGACTATGTCCGTTATATGTCCAAAATGATGGACGTCGACAGTAAGTGAGTGACTATGTCCGTTATATGTCCAAAATGATGGACGGTGACAGTAAGTTAGGTTCATATCCACCGACAGGCGATGATCGTCGCATTGTAAAATTGTAATATAAATTACTATTGACGGACAAGGTTGTAAAGGTATGTGTTTATATGATGGCGGAATATTGCAATATGTTCAACTGATTTAACACTAAAGGAAGTATATTTTAAAGAGTAGGTGCATTCATAGCTAAAACCCTAGGCCCAATATTACTACTGACTTTAAGGTAACAAGTAAATCAGAACGAGATGACCAAAGCTGGACACGTTTTCTTACAGGAGAAAGCAATGAATATGTATACCATGGCTGCTTACAGGATAGTGCCTGGTAAGTAATAGTACACATTGTAGAAATAAAGATGATACGATATAGGACAGACAAGCGATGCTACCGAATAGCATATAATGCGTAAAACATGGAGACATAGTCACAATCTTTGCTGTGCAATTCTGAACACATTATAATTATGCGATATCCATAATGACAATATTTAGAAAAATGGAATTACAGTATATAATAACTGGCGCAGTTGCAATAGTTTTTGCAACGGAATGAGGCAAATACCGACGAATACGCCGTAAATCACGAATATGGTAGTAACACGTTCGACACATTTGAGAAATGTGTTTTCTGAAATGATGTTATGTTACCGGAAGATTAGCTAAATAGGATTATTGTATCACAGTACCTATGGTGGTACTTTATCAGGAGATTATCGAAATAACATGGTTTTTGGGCAGTGGCAGTACCTATGATGCTACGTTATCGGGAGGTTACGAAATAAGATGGTTGTTGCACAATGGCCGTACCTATGATGCTACGCTATCGGGAGATTATCAAAATAAGATGGTTGTTGCGCAGTGGCAGTACCTATGATGCTACGTTATAGGGAGATTATCGAAATAAGATGGTTGTTGCGCAGTGGCAGTACCTATGATGCTACGTATCGGAGATTATCGAAATAAGATGGTTGTTGCGCAGTGGCAGTACCTATGATGCTACGTTATCGGGATATTATCGAAATAAGATGGTTGTTGCGCGCGACCGTCTACGATAGTACAAAATGGTCACTGGCAGTACCTATGATGCTACGTTATCGGGATATTATCGAAATAAGATGGTTGTTGCGCAGTGGCAGTACCTATGATGCTACGTTATCGGGAGATTATCGAAATAAGACGGTTGTTGCGCAGTGGCCGTACCTCTGATAATACGTTGCCGTGCATTATCAGCAATGGGGCGTGTTCAGATTATAGACGCATAATTTTGAAACGAACAAACAATGAATTGTTGCGTTTCTTAATGTGCTCATAGCGTGACAGTTCTCTGTCTGATTTGAAAGTTCCTACTGGAAAAATCACGTTTGCAGAGTTTCATTATGTGCAAGATGGATGCTCATAACATAGTAATGGTCAACTGATATTTAATGGTCATCTGATATTTACATAACTCCTTGCAGTAAGTGTATTGCTAGTAGAAGCATCGCCACTAATAGTTGCCATCGTCACGCATGATTACACATTAACGAGTGAATAACGAAGCTTTCCCCGTAGAATTGTTCATATAAGTATAGGCATTTGCAACTAACTCTTCAAATACTTACAAAACCCACGTAGACGTTCGGGTGAACGGCGAACACAGTAATAAAAAGCATTTTGTGCATCCGACACTTAGACTATTGCAATAAAATTACAAGATACGGCCGTTTCGCAATACTATTTAAATTTCGCAATTAACAAAGCGTTTAGCATATGTGCAAATGCCTGCGTTGGTGTTTGTTTAAAAACTAACCCAAATAAACGTCACTGGCACCCTCGAACGCTTCCCATTTGGAAGACCTCCATAACTTTTGGAAGAAACCCATAATATAAAAACTCATACTTACAGTTCCGTTCCACCCAGAGACTCCGACGGAAGAATTACGCTGGCTATTCCTGCTAGGCGCCTGGTTATGTATGAGCAAATAATGACGTCACACCTTGTTAATCGAAGAAGTTCTCACATAAAACACACGAAACATTTGGTAAATTACCGCCTCTTGGCCCAACCTATGCATGGGAAACTATTATGTCGAATGGACATTATTTATTGGTGTAATAAAAACATAGTAAACCCATCAGTAGGCCTTTGCACGATCGCAACAATGACAGTTTGTTCAGACAATGGTCAGGCATACCGTACCTAGTTAACGACATCAATTAAGATGAGATGCGCGCAATCAATTTAGTCTACTTACCGCGCTTACACATATATCAGAGGCGCACATACACACGCACATTCACACGCACCCACACGCGCGCGCGCACGCTCTTGTTCCGCCTATACTAATAATAATTAGCACGTTTTATTATGATGTGTGAGCTCCGTACTACCTAACGAATAATGTAGTAGTATCTGGGAAAATCGTTTTCACATACATTACACGAAATAACTGGAAACGGTCTTGCGTGTATCTGCAGCCGACAACATTGTTAAATTAAACAAAAATAATCACATTACTCACCACCCAAAGTGATTTGCATCGGATATTATTTGTAATGTTAACACATGAGGCATAAATCTCGACAGTGGAAAGGAAGCAGTGTTGTTGCCGGGCGAACTTCACAAGAGACGTCGACTTTTTCTTTTTCTTCGTGACACTTCATAAATGACAACCTCGCCGCTGACGTCTTTGTCTCCCGCCGTTCGGTGTCGTCTTGTTTTTGTCATCTCCACTTGTCATTGTTTTTCTTCCATCTCTCAAATGCAGCTGGTTAATGCAGTTTTTACTTGTCAATAGGAGAAGCTGCGAATTCCCAACCAGCCGCAGCGGAGGTTTAACCTTCATAAAAGAAGCTACTTCACAATGGTTAATGTAAATTTGAGCACATTTAATTGAGACATATATTTCCGTATGTGTGATCGTAAAAGACCGACATTAACCCTACAGTATATCTAATTTAACAGTTCGCAATATTTAAGTATATCGCAACATCTGTTTGAATCAACTGTGAATTGAATCGAATTGTGTCGCGTCGTGTTAAGAAATGGGTTGTCTTAACCAAGCAAACACCTTCTTCTTATGAAGCGTCATTTGACGATAGTGACTGTGTGAGGACCCTGTGATCCGTGCAATATGTCTGATCCTTACGCGCCTATGACGTGTGGACACTGTGGTTAATGACGCTCACATGTGGTGTTCATGATTAGTGGCCAATTGATGCACGTAGGAGCTGTGCTTTATTGGTCACCGTAGACATTTACGTCCACATAATGTTTGAAAGACATGGATGCTAGGGTCTACGAATGTGGAACGGCTGAAAGAAATTACTATAAAGAGATTGTAAATAGCTAACCTCAAAGGACGACAGCCAACGGCAGACTCAACTGATATATAGAAACAATAACATGTTATTTCTGTCGTCGTAGTTGTTATTTGCGACGGAATCCGCTTAAAGCATGTTGTTTGACAACATTAGCCATTAAGGGCGGTATTCGTGAAGTCTAGCTAAATTATTCAATACCTTAGCGATACACATTTGGGTAAACTCCCATGACATTCGTCCTATTGGTCACGTGATCAATGGCATTGCTACAGCTACGTCAAGCGACATGGTGTTCGTAGATGTCGTCGATTTTTTAAAATTCTGTTTTCATCTGGATAGTGTGTTATCAATCACAATAAGAGTTGCAGCGTCGCTGCGGAATTTAGCGTCACATAGCAAATCATCCGGGACTCGTGACGCATCAGTTTCAAACGGTGCTTGCGTATTAAGTCTTTTATAGCTGCAAATATATTTATTTCCCACAATAGGAGTGTTACCTTATTCAAAGTAACATTATATATGATCAATAAGTCATTACGTGGTAGTAATTTGAAAGTCGGAATCTGACTTTATATATATATATATATATATAATATATATATATATAATATATATATATATATATATATATATATATATATATATATATAT
>JAODUO010001567.1:57500-90000 GCA_025642075.2 Ridgeia piscesae
TCGGTGGTGGAGGGCAATACGTACAAGCACAAGTAACCCGTGCCGAATGCAGTTTGAAATTTCGCAAATGATTCCCCAGGTCCGTAAACATGTACAGATCCGTCGACCGGTCAGTTAAATCCGCGAGGGCCGGAATCCAACAACGCTGACTGCGGGTGAAGCTGTCTTAGCGGCAATTGGTGGAGCGATGATAAATGAGTACAGAGGTGGTAGTTGTTGGTGGTTTCAATGAACTCGCGCCGCTGACCCGTAGAGATAGACGTGGTGAATGACGTCACACGTAGACTCCTCTACCATGCGTGTATTCCAGGGTTGTGTTTTTTTCTACTGAGGGTTTGTGTAGCGCACGCTGCATGTTGTGTGGACGTCGCAGCGTCACGCTGAGGCAACGTTAGCCGCGATGCACGAAATGTCTTGATTTAATATGCTGAAACCAACTTGATGAAGTATGTTGGTACGCTTAAATGGGCGGAAATTACAGTGTTGGTTGTACGTATACATGGGATCACATAATAATGCCGTTTGTGTCACGCATTCTAGCAACGACTGGCAATAACAGACAACCACCGACAATGATCGATAGGCCGACACAAATCAGCATAAACAGCTAGTCAGAGACCAACACCGACCAACAATGACCGACACCGACTGACAACGTAGCAAATCGACTGGCAACGATTAGCAACGACCGACAACAACAAACAATGGCCCACAACGATCGACATCTATTGATTTATAGCGACCGACAAAGATTAACGATCCACAGCGATTGACAACGACCAACAACAACTTAACCGCATTAGCACAACAGGCAATTGGCGCCAAGTGTGGCTCCGTCTGCCGGATAGTTTTGTTACTTTTAGTCGTGCACATTTCCATTGATCAGTTAGTACAGTCTACGCGTGTAATATTGCACCTATTGCTGCAATGCCATTTACATACATGGGTCGATATTAAGACATTTGATACTGATATTTTCCGACGTGCGGGCGAGCGCGGACGGACGGACGGACGGACGGACGGACGGACGGACGGACGGACGGACGGACGGACGGACGGACGGACGGACGGACGGACGGACGGACGGACGGACGGACGGACGGACGGACGGACGGACGGACGGACGGACGGACGGACGGACGGACACGGACGGACGACGGACGGACGGACGGACGGACGGACGGACGGACGGACGGACGGACGGACGGACGGACGGACGGACGGACGGACGGACGGACGGACGGACGGACGGACGGACGGACGGACGGACGGACGGACGGACGGACGGACGGACGGACGGACGGACGGACGACGACGGACGACGACGACGACGGACGGACGGACGGAGGACGGACGGCGGACGGACGGACGGACGGACGGACGGACGGACGGACGGACGGACGGACGGAGACGGACGGACGGACGGACGGACGGACTGGACAGACGGACGGACGGACAGACGGACTGGACGACGTACACGACGACGACGGACGGACGGACAGACAGACAGACAGACAGACAGACGACGACGGACGGACGGACGACGACGGACGGACGGACGGACGGACGGACGGACAGACACACATACATACATACATACATACATACATACATACATACATACATACATACATACATACATACAGACAGACAGACAGACAGACAGACAGACAGACAGACAGACAGACAGACAGACAGACAGACAGACAGACAGACAGACAGACAGACAGACAGACAGACAGACAGACAGACAGACAGACAGACAGACAGACAGACAGACAGACAGACAGACAGACAGACAGAGCAGACAGACAGACAGACAGACAGACAGACAGACAGACAGACAGACAGACAGACAGACAGACAGACAGACAGACAGACAGACAGACAGACAGACAGACAGACAGACAGACAGACAGGCAGGGCAATCATGTTTAAAAATGGCGTCAAAAAGTACTATGCTACGCATCTAAAATTACCCATTTTCGGACACCTCATATATCGATGTAACTGTAAATCATAGAGAATCGTATTTGAGAATCAGTAAATCATATTTGAGAATAAAATACTGTCTGGCTCATGGACTACAATGTAGAAATGAAACGTATAAATGAAACACATTTTGCATTATGTCTTGCTGCATCAGCTCGAGGAAAGAAATGTTTCTGAAGTTTTAAATTTATACCCAATCACTGCAGTCATGATATGCTGATCAAATTTCGTCAAAATCACATATCCCAGGCTCTTTTAAAATGCATGCATGTGCACTGCCCGGCAATATTGACCAAATTTAGCATGTTTTTCTTGATCCGCAGGGTCATATAAGAACAAATGGCTAAACATCGCTACGCCAACTACACACTGCCTACCATGCGTCATTGCACTGCAGATACATCATAGCACTGCATCTTCTAGTATGCCTGACCTCTATACTCATTTCACATAACAATAATTTTTCAAATTAATATAGGCGTCATTTCGATTGCTGACCTTAATGAGTCAAATTAGAAATTGAATTTTGGGAATATTATGTATTAGAATTTTATACAGCACGTGTGGGAATGAAGGCTAATTAATGTGTGAAAATGTGAATACCCTCGTAGAAGAAACCTGGCAGACGGTGAAAGAAACGTTATAATGGCCGCCTACTGGGACCTCAAATGTGGTCTGAAGTCAGACGTAGGTCTCACAGAAGCAAACACCCTGCGACGATAACGTTCTAGTAACGCTAAAAAGAAAACCACCTTCCTACGTGGAGGGCGTCGAAAGAGCTGGGAGACTACAGGTGAGTTCACCAATGTGTCCTGTCTTTCCAAACAGTGTCCTGTTCTGACACGCCTCTTGCACAAAGCTCTTTAAATAACCCTTTTCTGGAGGCATCAGGTTACCGCAGCGGATTTTTTCCACCAGAGACTGCCTCCAGCTTTGACATTTAACATGCTACATTTATTTTACAAATAACTTAGTAAGTTCCATTTTATGTTTACAATAACTTAATGTATACCCATAACTTAATGTATGCTCATTCACATATAATACAGTGATATATGCTTGGCCTGAGAGTGGCTTGACAACGCTGTCAGAATCGTGCGTGGGTGTTCACCTGTGCGGAATACTCGTTGATTTGGCTGTAGGCGCTTCACGTTGACTTCTCAGCTGTGCGTGGACACCAGGGGTGGTTTGTAGCCAACGTCATAACAGATTAAAAAACGACATTTGTTAAACTTCTATGACGCATATATGGCCATTAGTTATATGTTCACCCAGTCTAGTAAAAACGCAAATGTGTTTTTTGGTCGCTCAGGGTGTCCTTTACTCTTTTTTGTGATTCGGCGCTATCTGCGCATATGACGCGTTGTGTAAGCAATCAAACACTTCGACGAAGTATGGGGCATCTTGGCGTCCAGTGTTAATAGCAATGTGTAGTTGTTTTTTCCGCCCCCGTGTGCGTGTCACTCAAGTGTGTATCTTTGGTTATTTCTCTACCAGTAGGCATTGTTATGATATGATAACTTCTATTGTACCTGGTGGCTGTATTCTTCTATCATACCCACCGAATAAACTACCTCTAGTTTCAAGATCCCACTCTTAACAAGAAGGTTTCGTCAGTGTGACGTACAGAAAAGCTGGTCGAATGACGTCATCGAATACAACCGGAAACTCATAGTTCCAATCATCTTCTGCCGTTGTTTTTCGTGTAGAAAAGCATACATATTGTTTATGTTTCATACCATGTTGTCTCCGTTTCTGGCTCTGTTGCATTGCTCTTCTACTTTGCTGATAGGATAATGGTTTATAGATTCAACGGCCGACTTGGTGTTGTCATCAGTCGTCCAAATGAAAACATCACACTTACTGATGCAGTCGCTTTGTTTCCGGAAAAGTGAAAACATTTCAGTAATACCTTTCGCTGTAGCACAGATGGATTGTCACATTTCTGCATTTTGCATGTTGTATTGCAGCATAAAACGAACTAAATGTTGCTGGACGCAGTGTGTGCAAACGTCGTTTTATCGACTGGTTCCTGTAATATATTATATATTTTTTATGGTACACAACGATATTAAACACGACACAAGTCAACATGAATATCAAATACTGGCCACGAAGTGTTGGTTTGTTGTGGAGATAGCTATCAAGAAATTGGTAATTTGATGTTCTCATCTCTGGCTGTGGTCTTAAAGCGTTTAACCGGCCAACACATCTAGAAACGTTGAATGTGTCATTTCAATATTCTCCGTTCGAGGACGCCACCTCTACGACGCTACGTTTTGAATTGTAAAAAAGAATCTAATTTATTTTCATGACAATTGCAAGGTATGCATAAATATTAGTGCATGTGAGAAATTCGATACAATTGATAAAAGTTGATTTTATCGGCTGCTTCTAACAAGTCAGCCGAAGATCCGAGAAACGTTGGATTTTATTGGCTGCTTCTAACAAGGCAGCCGAAGATCAGAGAAACGCTTGATTTTATTGGCTGCTTCTAACAAGGCAGCCGAAGATCAGAGAAACGCTTGATTTTATTGGCTGCTTCTAACAAGGCAGCCGAAGATCAGAGAAACGCTTGATTTTATTGGCTGCTTCTAACAAGGCAGCCGAAGATCAGAGAAACGCTTGATTTTATTGGCTGCTTCTAACAAGGCAGCCGAAGATCAGAGAAACGCTTGATTTTATTGGCTGCTTCTAACACGTCAGCTGAAGATCAGAGAAACGTTGGATTTTATTGGCTGCTTCTTACAAGTCAGCTGAATATCACAGAAACGTTTGACTACAGTACAAATGACCTATGAGCACAATCAACAATGATTATTTGAGATTAAGATGATCTTCGTAATAAACTATGCCGTTATCAGTTCGATTAACTCCGGCTGTTTCACTGAAGGCGCAACAGAAGAGCACTCATGTCATAATCAAAAGGTTTTTCACGGGCGAAAACAACTGCAAACACGTACTAAGCTGAACACATTTTATTACATGCAAGTCTTACAATACAGCCTGAGAACAGATTTATATTACAGCCGACGAGGGCGGGATAGGCGGGGCTATTATAACAACTACATTCTAGAAATACTGATATTTATACTAATGCATACGTTCAGCTCATCGTGGTTTTTCATGAATTTTGCCTTGAGTCTTGGAGTATTTCATCAGCCTTCATCACCATACGGCTAGCTGCAAAATAACATCATTTGGAATTTGTTTATTACATATTGTAGAAGTCGACCACTTTAGAACGATGGTACCTGCACCGAGATTTGTTTCATTTAATATTACATTCTAAAGGCTATACTATGCATGTTGAAGGCATACCGCCTGCCAGTTTGTGCTTAATGATTATATTAAGCTCGGAACTCGGAACAGTGTCCGCAATTTGAAAGGTTCCGATTGCATCACATTGAAATGGTAAACAAAACATTGGCAATAATGCAGAGGCAATAATGCAGAGGAGAGCATAATTAACCGCAATACCCTTAGATGTTTAACTTTCGACGTTCTAAACAGCAGACTTCCCCTTGCAAATTATTGCTTGGCCATTTCAGGGTAGAGAAACTAGCACAATCCCGTTATGGAAATAATTTATTTCTGCGTAGCACTTCGAGAACTTTGGAAGATGAATCTGGAACGTGTAACGTTATCGTTATCAAAACGCCGGGAAATTGCGGTAATGGTGTAGCAAAGGTGTTTGTCGGCATGACAACCGTTATGAACCACTAGTCGTGTTCCTAGCACAGTGTCCTTTGCTGTGTTGAGATGAAAGTGTAAGGATGGACTTGATTGATATTAATCTTAAATACATTCCATATAATTAATTATTAGTTGTATCTACATTCATATAACACACACACAACACACACACACACACACACACACACACACACACACACACACACACACACACACACACACACACACACACACACACACACACACACACACACACACACACACACACACACACACACACACACACACACTACACACACACACACGCACACACAAAACACACACACACACAAACACACACACACACACGCACGCACGCACACACACACACAACACACACAACACAAACACACACACACACACACACACACACACACACACACACACACACACACACACACGACGTCGCTCTGTCTTACCTGGCGTAGTACTCCAGAGCAAGTTCTGTCTACGGTTTCATGATGGTATCCAACAAGCACCACCTGTTCTCTCTGCGACACGTGCACGACTTGCCGAGACACTTGTGTTCCTTATCGTCCCAGACCGTGCCTCCGACCTCACAGCGGCGGTGGAAGAACATGCCGCCGTTGGCGCAAGACGCGTACAAGTCGCAGTAGCAGCAGTGCTGCCAGTGGCCGTCAGGGCGGTCGTAGCAGTCGATGATACCTCGAAGTCCGGTCGGGCATCCTGGGACAGAACGTTCTCGTTACACGTCAATGACTGCAGTTGACTGAATACCGTGCTGTCACAATTATACGCTTAAGATTTTAAGACGACTGACAGACGGACCGACTGAGTGACGGACAGACGGAGAGGCGGACAGGCAGGCAGGCGGACAGAGGACAGACGGACAGAGGGTCATACATACATATAAACAAACATACAGACAGACATATAGACAAACATAAGCAGACAGGCAAACAGACAGACAGGCAGACAGGCAGACAGGCAGACAGGCAGACAGGCAGACAGGCAGACAGGCAGACAGGCAGACAGACATTCAAGCAGACATACAGACATACAGACATACAGATAGACAGATAGACAGATAGACAGATAGACAGATAGACAGACAGACAGACAGACAGACAGACAGACAGACAGACAGACAGACAGACAGACAGACAGACAGACAGACAGACAGACAGACAGACAGACAGACAGACAGACAGACAGACAGACAGACAGACACGACAGACAGACATACAGACAGACAGACAGACAGACAGACAGACAGACAGACAGACAGACAGACAGACAGACAGACATACAGACATACAGACAGACAGACAGACAGACAGACAGACAGACAGACAGACAGACAGACAGACAGACAGACAGACAGACAGACAGACAGACAGACAGACAGACAGACAGACAGACAGACAGACAGACAGACAGACAGACAGACAGACAGACAGACAGACAGACAGACAGACAGACAGACAGACAGACAGACAGACAGACAGACAGACAGACAGACAGACAGACAGACAGACAGACTGAGACTATCATATCCACATAGAGGAAAGGAAAATGAAAATTGAAAGGGAAAATGACAGGGACAGAGAGAGGGAACGGGAGCAGGAACGACAGACAGACAGACAGACAGACAGACAGACAGACAGACTGAGACTATCATATCCACATAGAGGAAAGGAAAATGAAAATTGAAAGGGAAAATGACAGGGACAAGGAGAGGGAACGGGAGCAGGAACGGAAACGGGAACGAGTGAGAATAAGAGTGTACTGTACAACACAAGTGGAGCACCTTCTATGCAGGCTCTCCTTTCGGAGTCGAAGAAGCATCCACTTCTACAACGCCGGAAGTAGGCTCTGCCATCCCGACACGACACGTAGTTCCGACAGTCGTATGTGCAGCCGTTGGCGTAGTCTCCATCTGGCACGCCGCAATTTGGTCTGCAACCTGCGTGAACACGTTTACGACAATCATCATTCGAGCCGAATTTTACGACAATCGTCACAACCACATTTTATTTCAATCATCGCACGGCACAGTTTTATAACAAAAAAATTAATTATGTCACACTATTACGATACGACGATAAGTTCGTATGTAGCGCAATATCCAATCCTAGGGATTGCTCTAACCGCTTTACACTTTACCCCCTGACAGGCTTGTGCACTCGAATACAATGTCGGCTTCTTTGGGTAAGCATCAAGCCACGCTGGAATCAATGCGCGAAGACTATTCGTGTACAAATCTCCACCACTCATTCGTTTACCTGGTAGAAGTGGAGCAATGTAGCGCGAACGAATTTGGCCATGGCTTGAACACAGGTGTCGAACACAGCTTCTCTTAGTCGAGGGTCCGAATCTCTAACCACTGCGGCACTGCGTTGCAAAATTAGTAACTACTATGCTATAATGGTAACAACGTTGCAATTCTCCAACAATCATTGCGGGTAAACCTGTTCAACAATAACTATCACCGAGTCGCTTGGCGAACCATTTTCATGGTTATGTTAGTTGCGTGTTTGTTTTACGGGGAGGTCTGGATTCATCCAACTTCATGACGTAACCTTTTAAAACCTGTCACCACTACAATAAATCTGACTCGTTGTTGTTTGTATTATCCTGAAGCTATAATGTGTAATGTACCCGGTTTAAAAACCGGCTAAGATGCGCTAGCAATATCAAACAAATAAATAATATATTATATTTTGGGGTGGCGATAAAATCAACATTGACGATATGACGAACACATTACAGGTGTAGGAAGGAAACCTTATGTCAACCAGCGGTAACATCTGCTCCCCAAGCCTAACCAAGCGCACAGGCCAACACATGACATGGAATGGACATAGCACATAGTGACACCAACAGACATAAAAGGAAATATGGATACGGTAAACGGAAATAACAATCAACCGCGATGTAAGAAATCTATCTTCAATGATATCATTGTTTGTGTCTAATTAACAATCAATTTGCTTAAAGCAGGAATTTCCAAACCTTCTCTCCACATCTACTACTGGAGAACCAGGACCACCGCCAGGATACCCCGTCACAACGTGTACAGACTCTATACAAATAACGATATTCTTCACCCAGTTCAACTATTCTAATAAATATTAGAAAACAATTAGGGATGAGCCAGACTTATCAAAACCAGGTATTCAATTAGGAACACAGGGTTCATTGACAGTGCCGTAGAGTTGTGCTCGAGATATAGTCTTCTTGCTGAACGACGCCAGTACTACGTGTTGACATACAGAGGTGAGTGGAAGATCAGACGCACCAAGTCGAATCGGACACGGCACGTCCATCTTAGACGAGAACGTGCATAGAGGAAGATATTCAAGAAATTATGTTTGGATTTGACAACAGGTATCGTTGAGTCCGGTCAATTTACCAGTATCACACGGTTCCTTTCACAATTTCGTCATCATCACTCCAGACGTGATGACGTTTCCGTAATTGACGTTGCCCTCCACAACTCCAACTCTGTGATTACTGTTCGCACTTTGAGTATTAACTGTTAACTGACAGCAGCAGGGAAGAGTTGTGGCTCTTGGTCTGCATGAAATTCATCACAAAACTACACTGACTATTGAAAAACGTTGGATTTAGCGGTATTTCTGACATCATCAATGAATGTTCTTAGCTCTGGCAAGACAACGTTTGACGCGGGTACGGATTGGTGGATCATTCAGTTAAATATTGTTGAATGGTGAAACTTATTACCTGCTTTGTTCACTTAGTAAAACATAAGCCTGTCCTCCACCTTGTCTACACACATGTAGTCCCGGGATGATCCGTCGATCTTAAAACAGTTGGACACCCCTCGGACAACGCCTCCGTCCTTGTTAGTGTTGTCTAAGCGTCGCTAAGGGATCAAGTGTCAATGAATTATCATCTTCAAAGTTCCGTCTTTGGTGACTAACTAACTCGTATACAAGTAGCACACAAGATGCCGAAATCCTTACTAAGTCTTCCAGGTTGCACTTCGCATCCCTCATGGAACACATCTCGCGTATTCCCAGAAGTACGCGTACCCCAGTTTGGCAACCGCTGGCTCTGGCTTAAAGGAGGTGACTCAGCAACGTACTAGTATTATGTTACCTATGTCAAACCAAAGCTATAATGACAACATCTGTTATTAGTGTATATATTCGTGTGGCATCCTTATTATTTCAAATGTAGGACCTAGTCTATATCAAAATAGTTACCTGTACATGTATAGTTACATATATTTTATATCTATTTTTTAAGTAATGTAAAACGCTTCGACACCAAAGGCAAAGCGGTTCTCATCAACAGGGTCGCGAAGCCATTTTGAGTGGGTCGTCAAGACTGATCATTTACCCATGGCGGATCATTGACTGTTACCCATGGCGGATGCATACGAAACAAAGAATATCAAAAATGTATAATACTCAATCTTTCTTAACGTCAAATATATCATTATTACCCTCCCAGTTTTTGGTCTAGCGTTATTGTGTACACGAGTTTCGCTCGCCACGCTCCACGACAAACACTTTGTCTTTGCTCACGTTAATCTGGAGTCATACCTGTCCACTCCAAAGTCTTTCTGACTTACTTAAATTTATGTTAAAACGGTACATTAATGTTGCCGTCATGTTTTACTCTTTAGCTTGTCTGCACTTACGTAAACCGATTGCAATATAACATGATAACATCCGGATGGTAATTAATGATGAAGCCATTTATTTACAGGGAATCCACAAATGGTATATGCATGCATTACGACATGCATGCTAAAGTGCGTGAATGCGAGCGAGCGATTTGTTCTGTATCTTATATGTGGTGTATGCAACACAAGTAGTTTATGTTTTACACAGGTAACATTACATTTTCAAACAAGACATTTCACTTACCGTGGGCTGTGACGCAAGCCACAATGGCGGCGAATAACGCTAATGCGACAACCAGCTTGGTCATGTTGGAAACTTAGTACTGCAAACAAAAGGAAACGACCATTGAGAAATGCCTACTGCCGGACATCCCATTTGTCGTATGATCACAATGAAAATATCTATTGGCGTTAATCCTTCCCATGTGAAGACAACATCAATTTCAACACATTCTGACAATAAATGATGTTATTATTTTGAAGATCGTTTCGTTACAATTTTCAAGACGAGTCACATTGATGGGCCTCATAACGTGTAAAAATATGGCCGCATATTTACGGCTTTTTGGTCGGCGCAGACACAAATTTCAAATATTAACACTCGTTCTCGAATAGACGAGAACTAAATAAAATTAATAGCTTCATTCGCACAACTTACATATATATATCTTGTTATGTGTTTTAAATTGTAATATGTTGTGAAGCGCCACGAACGATTATGGATGTGGCGCTATACCAAATAAATATATGATTATATTATTATAACTTATTACGTTATGTATATGCATATATATATATATATATATATATATATATATATATATATATGTATGCATATATATATATATATATATATATATATATATATATATATATATATATATGCATACATAAAGTTATAATAATATAATATAAAGTAAAATAATATAACTAATGTATATACATACCCAATGATACTACATTACATATACATACATACATAATACAACATACAGATACAATAATACAACAATACACTCACACACACCACATATATATATATATATATATATATATATATATATATATATATATATATATATATATATATATTATGTATGTATGTATGTATGTATGTATGTATGTATGTATGTATGTATTTTTATGTATGTATGTATGTATGTATGTATGCATGTATGTATGTATGTATGTATGTATGTATGTATGTATGTATGTATGTATGTATGTTTTATGTATGTATGTATGTATGTATGTATGTATGTATGTATGTATGTATGTATGTATGTATGTATTTTGTATGTATGTTTAAGTATGTATGTATGTATGTATGTATGTATGTATGTATGTATATGTAGTATGCATAATGCATATGGGTATGCATATACATTAGTCATAATATTTTACTTTATATTAATTACACAAGTTAAGCCGTCACAAACACTTGACGTGTTGCTCTAGCGCAGTTACAATCAGCTGCTATGGTGTTCCAGAACTGTAGCCATTCATGAGAAACAAATTGCTGCATCTTACCGTTTCGCTGGGGATTCTGTCTCGCAGGAATGAATACACTTCTCAGTCCTTCGTAACTTATATTGGCAACTACTGACGTCATACTAGGTTAAGGAAAAAGATACGCAGCCAGTTACACATTGAATCGTGTTGTTGTTGCATAACAAATTATTGAAAGAACAACTCAACGACCTCAAACTAATGTTTTATTAAAAGTAAAACACAATAGATGCTATTAGTCATAGCCAGGTTTGCCGTGACAATAAACAGTATTTAACTAGTATTTAACTATTGGGTTGACACCTGTTTGCCTGTCGCAGGTCGGTGACGGTTTACGACATGAAAGACTACGAAACACTAATAATGTTTTTGTTAGTGCTATGACGCAAAATGCTGTTGAGCGTGTTTTCTTTGGTTCATAGATAACGTTTTCGCAAACGTTTACAAGTGGAGAATATCAAGTTAAGGAAAATGATCGTCTACCCATTAACTATGGGAAAGCTTATATAATTGTGTATTGCATTAAAGATAGACAGTATTAAAGAATGTCTGCTAACGCATTGGTGTCGTCTCTGCTCTCTGGGCGCGCCTTGTACTCTGTTCGTTTGAACAACCGTCGAATCGCGCGTGTTGCAGGACCGGGATAGGAAAGTCGGGGTGTTTGAAGACATACTCTCTGTCTCTCTTTGTCTCTCTGTTTCTATCTCTCGGTTTCCTGGTCTCTTTTCTCTCTCTCTCTCTCTCTCTCTCTCTCTCTCTCTCTCTCTTCTCTCTCTCTCTCTCTCTCTCTCTCTTTTCTCTCTCTCTCTCTCTCTCTCTCTCTCTCTCTCTCTCTCTCTCTCTCTCTCTCTCTCTCTCTCTCTCTCTCTCTCTCTCTCTGGGTCTCTGTCTCTCTGTATCCCTGTCTATCTGTTTCGTGTTTCTTTGCATCCCTATCTATTTGTCTCTCTTTCTCTCTATCTCTCTATGTCTCTGTCCCCCTGTCTCCCTGTCTTTCTGTCACTTTTTGTCTCTCTCTATCTCTCTCTCCCAATCTCTATTTCTGTCACACTCTCACTGTGCCTGTCTGTCTGTCTGTCTGTCTGTCTGTCTGTCTGTCTGTCTGTCTGTCTGTCTGTCTGTCTGTCTGTCTGTCTGTCTGTCTGTCTGTCTGTCTGTCTGTCTGTCTGTCTGTCTGTCTGTCTGTCTGTCTGTCTGTCTGTCTGTCTGTCTGTCTGTCTGTCTGTCTGTCTGTCTGTCTGTCTGTCTGTCTGTCTGTCTGTCTGTCTGTCTGTCTGTCTGTCTGTCTGTCTGTCTGTCTGTCTGTCTGTCTGTCTCTCTACTAATGTAACTGCACTGCCGATTGTAGTTTTATGTATCGCGTAAGTGCAAAGTATCTTGTCTGGTCAGACAATTACCAAAATTATGTTATTATTATTATTATTATTATTGCTGCCGTAGTGGGCAAAACGTCGGTATTTCCACCGGGACATTTCGGGGTCGATTCGTATGGCTACCGGTTGTAACGTTAAGGTCTGAGCAGTCCTTACGGCTGTATCTTAACGTGGGACCATATCTTTACTTTTTGGCAAGTTTTTCAGCATTGTCGGTGACATATATTGAGTGACTTCATTCGGTGCATTGCCTGAGAGCGATGATATGGTTGACGTCATCCAAGAAAGTTTTGTGTCAGTTTGTCTGACGTACATCTTTATTTCGCATGTTCATGTGTACTCACTCTTCACTTTTTCCCAAACACCGACAGCACACAAGTATTACGTGGATGACAACGCCACAAGGGAACCCTGTACTGGTGCAGCAAACATGCCACGAGACACTGGAGAAGTCGAGTAGAGCGTTTGCACTAAGTGAGACATTCGTCGACCCCCTGGGAGTGTTGCATGACTTACCACGATATGTATTTTTTGCGGGTACATGTCAAAGATACAATTTTACAGCAACCATCTTCGGTAGACAATTATATTACTAGTGGAGCTTAGCCATTCTGTCGCATTGACAATGAATTTACTGTATAGTGTATTACTCAAGAGAGCTGGTTTCTAGTAGAGATCTTTCAGTGACAAAAGGGTAATTTGTTTTCACGGCAGGAAACCTTTACTAATTCATGGGTCCCGGTTGCTACGTCACAATCAGCAGTATGAAGATACAGTCTGTAGTCGTTTAGTATTGCATTGTCAGATAGGTTAATAACAATGTGTGTGTGTGTGTGTGTGTGTGTGTGTGTGTGTGTGTGTGCGTGTGCGCGTGTGCGCGTGTGCGCGTGTGCGCGTGTGCGCGTGTGCGCGTGCGCGCGTGCGTGCGTGCGTGGGTGCGCGTGGGTGCGTGGGTGCGTGGGTGCGTGGGTGCGTGGGTGCGTGGGTGCGTGTGTGCGTGTGTGCGTGTGTGCGTGTGTGCGTGTGTGCGTGTGTGCGTGTGTGCGTGTGTGCGTGTGTGCGTGTGTGCGTGCGTGCGTGCGTGGATGCGTGGGTGCGTGCGTGCGTGGGTGCGTGCGTGCGTGCGTGGGTGCGTGGGTGCGTGGGTGCGTGGGTGCGTGCGTGCGTGCGTGCGTGTGTGCGTGTGTGCGTGTGTGCGTGCGTGTGGGCGTGTGTGCGTGCGTGAGTGCGTGCGTGCATGCGCGCGTGGGCGTGCGTGGTGCGTGGTGCGTGCGTGCGTGTGCGTGGTCGTGCGTGCGTGTGTGCGTGTGTGCGTGTGTGCGTGTGTGCGTGTGTGCGTGTGTGCGTGTGTGCGTGTGTGCGTGTGTGCGCGTGTGCGCGTGTGCGCGTGTGCGCGTGTGCGCGTGTGCGCGTGTGCGCGTGTGCGCGTGTGCGCGTGTGCGCGTGTGCGCGTGTGCGCGTGTGCGCGTGTGCGCGTGTGCGCGTGTGCGCGTGTGCGCGTGTGCGCGTGTGCGCGTGTGCGCGTGTGCGCGTGTGCGCGTGTGCGCGTGTGCGCGTGTGCGCGTGTGCGCGTGCGTGTGCGCGTGTGCGCGTGTGCGCGTGTGCGCGTGTGCGCGTGTGCGCGTGTGCGCGTGTGCGCGTGTGCGCGTGTGCGCGTGTGCGCGTGTGCGCGTGTGCGCGTGTGCGCGTGTGCGCGTGTGCGCGTGTGCGCGTGTCGCGTGTGCGCGTGTGCGCGTGTGCGCGTGCGCGTGTGCGCGTGTGCGCGTGTGCGCGTGTGTGCGTGTGCGTGTGTGCGTGTGTGCGTGTGTGCGTGTGTGCGTGTGTGCGTGTGTGCGTGTGTGCGTGTGTGCGTGTGTGCGTGTGTGCGTGTGTGCGTGTGTGCGTGTGTGCGTGTGTGCGTGTGTGCGTGTGTGCGTGTGTGCGTGTGTGCGTGTGTGCGTGTGTGCGTGTGTGCGTGTGTGCGTGTGTGCGTGTGTGCGTGTGTGCGTGTGTGCGTGTGTGCGTGTGTGCGTGTGTGCGTGTGTGCGTGTGTGCGTGTGTGCGTGTGTGCGTGTGTGCGTGTGTGCGTGTGTGCGTGTGTGCGTGTGTGCGTGTGTGCGTGTGTGCGTGTGTGCGTGTGTGCGTGTGTGCGTGTGTGCGTGTGTGCGTGTGTGCGTGTGTGCGTGTGTGCGTGTGGTGTGTGCGTGTGTGCGTGTGTGCGTGTGTGCGTGTGTGCGTGTGTGCGTGTGTGCGTGTGTGCGTGTGTGCGTGTGTGCGTGTGTGCGTGTGTGCGTGTGTGCGTGTGTGCGTGTGTGCGTGTGTGCGTGTGTGCGTGTGTGCGTGTGTGCGTGTGTGCGTGTGTGCGTGTGTGCGTGTGTGCGTGTGTGCGTGTGTGCGTGTGTGCGTGTGTGCGTGTGTGCGTGTGTGCGTGTGTGCGTGTGTGCGTGTGTGCGTGTGTGCGTGTGTGCGTGTGTGCGTGTGTGCGTGTGTGCGTGTGTGCGTGTGTGCGTGTGTGCGTGTGTGCGTGTGTGCGTGTGTGCGTGTGTGCGTGTGTGCGTGTGTGCGTGTGTGCGTGTGTGCGTGTGTGCGTGTGTGCGTGTGTGCGTGTGGGCGTATGCGCGTGTGCGCGTGTGCGCGTGTGCGCGTGTGCGCGTGTGCGCGTTTGCGCCTGTGCGCGTGTGCGCGTGTGCGCGTGTGCGCGTGTGCGCGTGTGCGCGTGTGCGCGTGTGCGCGTGTGCGCGTGTGCGCGTGTGCGTGTGTGTTCATGTATGTGTGTGTGCGCGCGTGTGTATGTAAGTGAGTATGTGTATTATAGTAATAGGCAGGAGTGACATCTTCTAGATCCCAGTCCGCCCACGTGTTTAGCAGGTTGTGTTTTGTTTTCATCAATAAAGAAAGTTTGGGGACCAAGCATCAATCATCCAACACACTGAATGTCCTACTATGACTTAATTTCCGAATCTTCCACGCTGTTCCAAGATGTGGGACTACAAATCATGCAATAGTGCCGAGGTGTTAAAACAAAAACGTCATTTTCACAATTCCAATTGGTTGTAGTGATAATACAGAGCTTTTCACTGTATACACGAAGTAGTATCATTGCTATGTAAATGGAAACACGATGTACTATGGTGTATTTCCAAAATGTCGAGCTGACCATGGCAATCGGCTATATCAAATGAAAATGGAAAACTCTTATTTCATCAATTATCCTTTCTTTTATATGGATTTAGAATGACATATAAAACCAAACAGGCAGCGTTAATACTCACCGGTAAAGGCACTCACAACATTGTCAACGGCTGTCTTAAGTTTTATTTTAGCTAAGCCATTTACAAAACATGATGCAATACACAGAGATGGAAAGTCGTCTGACAAATCACTTATATACGCAAATGCAACATGGTTCATATATTGATAGGGGATCAAAACGCGTGATGTTCTACTCCACAAAAACGAAGTATAACGGTACAATTATAACAGATGGCACAAGTCACTAGCATTGTGGAGATGCTAAGTGTTTCTTGGAGTCGCCACGTTTTATAACGTCTACGAACAGTGACATGAAGAGAGCGAATGAGCACAATGTATTCATACTGCCTCATTTGTTATCTCAATAAATTACCAGCATGCTCGTACTATCTCATTTGTTATCTCAATAAATTACCTGATGCTCGTACTACCTCATTTGTTATCTCAATAAATGATCTACATGCTCATACTACCTCATTTGTTATCTCAGTATACTAGCTACATGCTCGTACTATCTCATTTGTTATCTCAATAAATTACCTGCATGCTCGTACTACATCATTTGTTATTTCACTAAATTACCTACATGCTCGTACTACCTCGTTTGTTATCTAAATAAATTACCTACGTACACGTAATATCTCATTTGCTATCTAAATAAATCACCTATGTACTCGTAATATCTCATTTGTTATCTAATAAATACTAGTCCGTAATATCTCATTTGTTATCTAATAAATTACCTACGTGACGTACTATCTCATTTGTTATCTCAATAAATTACCTGCATGCTCGTACTATCTCATTTGTTATCTCAATAAATTACCTACATGCTCGTACTATCTCATTTGTTATCTCAATAAATTACCTACGTACTCGTACTACCTCATTTATTATCTCAGCAAATTACCTACATGCTCGTACTATCTCATTTGTTATCTCAATAAATTACCTACGTACTCGTAATATCTCATTTGTTATCTCAATAAATTACCTACGTGCTCGTACTATCTCATTTGTATCTCAATAAATTACCTACGTGCTCGTACTATCTCATTTTATCTCAATAAATTAGCTAAATGCTCGTACTACCTCATTTGTTATTTCAATAAATTAGCTAAATGTTCGTACTATCTCATTTGTTATCTCAATAAATTACCTGCATGCTCGTACTATCTCATTTGTTATCTCAATAAATTACCTGCATGCTCGTACTATCTGATTAATTATCTCAATAACTTACCTACATGCTCGTACTATCTCATTTATTATCTCAATAAATTACCTGCATGCTCGTACTATCTGATTAATTATCTCAATAAATTACCTACATGCTCGTACTATCTCATTTGTTATCTCAATAAATTACCTGCATGCTCGTGCTATCTGATTAGTTATCTCAATAAATTACCTACATGCTCGTACTATTCATTTGTTATTTCAATAAATTACCTACATGCTCGTACTACATCATTTGTTATTTCAATAAATTACCTACATGCTCGTACTACTCATTTGTTATTTCAATAAATTACCTCATGCTCGTACTATCTGATTAATTATCTCAATAAATTACCTACATGCTCGTACTATCTCATTTGTTATCTCAATAAATTACCTGCATGCTCGTACTACTATTTGTTATTTCAATAAATTACCTACATGCTCGTACTACATCATTTGTTATTTCAATAAATTACCTACATGCTCGTACTACATATTTGTTATTTCAATAAATTACCTACATGCTCGTACTACATCATTTGTTATTTCAATAAATTACCTACATGACTCGTACTATCTCATTTGTATATCTCAATAAATACATTACATACCTATCTCATTTTATCTCAATAAATTAGCTAAATGCTCGTACTACCTCATTTGTTATTTCAATAAATTAGCTAAATGTTCGTACCACATCATTTGTTCCGACGTGCTACACAGAGAGGTTTTAGTGTCACCCCTTAATGTCCTGTTTTATTTTGTTTTCTTTGTGGTGCATTTCATGTTGATATATTTGTCATTACACTTTGTAGTACAACGGAATGTCGTTGTTTAGTTAATAAACATTATGATTAATAGATAGTAATAATAATTATTATCATTATTATACAATACTAATAACATAATTGACAAACAGAATAAGCGTACATTAGTTGAACGTGTTTTATTTCACGAAGGTTCTCACATTTCATTTAGCCAGCAAACTTGAGAAAAGATACGTTAAGTTGTTTCATGAATTTCGCCATGTTACTTGGTATTTTCACTTCGGAATGTCCAAATCATGCACGTCTACAAAATATGTTACAAAGCACTTATACACGGTTGACTATACATCACATACAATCACAGACATATATTACTGAAGATCACATTGATTTATCAAATGTTCGCATTCTTTGGGAGGGAATTCTCAGAGGGGCACAGTAGTGTCGCACAAGAGGAGAAATCAATGAAAGATGGAGAGTTGAAAGAAGGGACGGCCGGGGCAGGGAGTAAAGGGACGGAAGGAGCACGGGGTGAGGGAAGCATTACAAAGTAGGAGGCGGAGGAGGAAGCTGATACGAACACACGGACGGGCAGGTAGACGGACAAAACAACAACGAGAAGACAAAAAAAGAAAAAAAAGAAAAGAAAACGAAGCACACACACACACACACACACACACACACACACACACACACACACACACACACACACACACACACACACACACACACACACACACACACACACAAAAGAGAGAGACAGAGAGGGAGAGGAGAGGAGAGAGGAGAGAGAGAGAGAGGGAGAGGGAGAGGAGGAGAAGAGAGAGAGAGAGAGAGAGGAGAGAGGAGAGGAGAGAGAGAGAGAGAGAGAGAGACACTCATGTTCGGCACCCATCGTTCACGTCGGGCGGATCTTGTTGCTAAGGTAATCAATCATGTGATGTAACGGATAGGTCATTAGAGAGCTACAGGGAAAGGAGCTGGGCAATGGGAAAGAGGAGAGTATTTGAAAACAGCGCCCCGATAGGAGACCAGATGATTTGACCACGCAGACGAGGTCTCGCTAACGCGGACGTTGTGAAGGCCATTTGTCAAGAAAGAACAAACGATGAAATTGACGGGAAGAACGAAGACGATAAATCAGTTGGGGTGAAACAGAACGCATGCTCTAGGCGTCATGATGGTATGCAGGGTAGAACCTGTGCTCTCTGCGACAAGTGCACGACTTGCCGAGACACTTGTGTTCCTTATCGTCCCAGACCGTGCCTCCGACCTCACAGCGGCGGTGGAAGAACATGCCGCCGTGCGCAAGACTGGCGTACAAGTCGCAGTAGCAGCAGTGCTGCCAGTGGCCGTCAGGGCGGTTGAAGCAGTCGATGATACCACGAGGTCCGGTCGGGCATCCTGATACATAGCATAAAGACACTGCAGGAAACTTGGTAACTGTGCACCACGTTGTCGTATCGACAACGTGACAGCAACATTGCCTAGGACAAACTGTTTAATACAGATATTTCGTAATTAATAAAAGTGTATAATTTTATATGATCAAGTCCGAACCACAGATAAGGTTATGGACTAAGCGTCTATACCAATGACATGTGTTTAACTGATTTCTCTACATAAACAGAACGATTGTACTACCAGAATAGTCTGAGTTAGCACCGGTTGCATAATATATTCATATATGCATGTATACACGTAACATGCACACACACAGATACAACACACACACACACACACACACACACACACACACACACACACACACACACACACACACACACACACACACCACACACACACACACACACACACACACACACCACACACACCACACACACATCACACACACACAAAACACACACACACGCACACACACACACACACACACACACACACACACACACACACACACACACACACACACACACACACACACACACACCACACACACACACACAATCAACACACACACCACAAACACACACACACGCACGCACACAACCACACACACACACACACACACACACGCACACACACACACACACACACACACACACACACACACACACACACACACACACACACACACACACACACACACACACACACACACACACACACACACACACACACACACACACACACACACACACACACACACACACACACACATACACACACACAAACTCTCTCTCTCTCTCTCTCGCTCTCTCACACAAATTCATACCACATTTACAGTGGTTGGTCACCTTCTATGCAGCACCCCCTGTCGGCGTCAAAGAAGCCCCCGTGAGGACATCGGCGGAAGTAGACTCTACCGTTGCGACACGATATGTAATGACGGCAGTCGTATGTACAGGTGTTAGGATAGTCACCGTCTCGTCTGTCACACACACATCGGCATCCTGCGTCAACAACGAGACGACAGTCACCATCACAAGGTTGACTCATTACCACATACTCTCACCACATTAATTCATTTTACAAAATAAGTGAACATACATACAACAACGTATTGTTTTTGTTTCAGAAAACAATCTTTAGTTTAGTTTAGGTTAACATATGCTCACTGATTTAGACCGATTGTCGAGGTTCTCTCTGGACAACCCGACTAGTTCTGAATACGATTACCATAGGACTACAAAGACAGCCATTAGATAAGAGTTTGGGGCACTCCCCCGATGAGACCAAACGCGTACATATCTCGCTCAAACTCGGGCGTGTCGTCGTTTAGTACGGTATATGTTTTAAGTGTTGATCCCATCCGTGTGAGGGCGCTGTGAGTTAAAGAGCCCCAGCTCGGATGTATTAGGTCTTCTACAACGTGAGATTAATTTACGTAATTGGACGTATCCGACGCTGTTATGCTGATCACTAAGCCTGGCCCTAAACTATATGACATCTTGCCATCTACCATATGTTGTGGGAGCATATTATCATTCATTGCCAACCCTGGTTGAAAACTGCTTATGTCTGGGCAGACTTGTTCTTTTTGTACTTTCAGTCGGTTCACGTTCAAACAGTTTTCACGTGGATTTGTCAAACAGGAAAATATTTTGGCTCAACGTGTCAACACAATATATGGCAGAAGGCCAGAATGACACTCATGTTCGGCACCCATCTTTCACGTCGGGTGGACCTTGTTGCCAGGCAATCAATCATGTGATGTAACGGGGAGAGAGCTACATGAAAAGGAGCTGGTGCATTCTGGGATATAGACATGGAAGCTTCATTAAAAAAATTGACGGCGCCTCCTCCGATGGGACCAATTGCATTTGATCTATCTCAGTCCCAGGTCTCGCTCAATCTCGGACGTCTCGTCGATCTAGCGCCATTTTTTTAAACGAAACACTACAGCATGAACATTCTTACAATTGTCACAAGGTTAAATTTGTTACAACTGTTTCTTCTAAGACATGCTGAGTCGCAGTAATAAAGTAAAATGTTAATATATTTAACCGTTATCAACATTTCTAGCAAAATGCAAAACTTGACCAGAGCTATAAGGTACCAGCTGGGGCAGCCCCCCGTGGAACCAAACGCGCACAAATCTCGTTCAATCTCGGACGTCTCGTCGTTTAGTACGGTATTTGTTTTAAGTTTTTATCCCATCCGTGTGAGGGCGCTGTGTGTTGAAGAGACTCAGCTCGGATGTATTAGCTTTGGTTTGACGCAGGTCTCACGTCATCATTTATCAGCTAATCCGTGGCAGAGCGTTGATCTCCTAGTGGTATTCTTTTTTCAATGAAAATAAGCTATTTTATTCGCAGCACTCGTCGACGGTAGTGTTAAGAAATAGCTTCACGGTTTCGTAATAATGAACACAATGTAACTAAAACAAATGGGTTCCATCCGTGTGACGGCGCCGTCAATGTGTAACATATCGCGGGTTCGAGGACACCTAGCTCTATGATACATCAGCTCTGATTGGACAACTATCCTTTCCCTCCTGAAATCATGATATAAATATATTACTAAAATAATTGCCGCCACCAATGAACGCTTTATTGGTATTTTATATATTGACGTACGTATACATCAGTACTTAATTTAATAAATACAATGTTTTTATTCCATGTTTTATGTATTTGCACTACGAATAAGGATCAACCACGTTGTACTTACGGTCGGCTGAGGCGTAGGCCAATACGGCGGCGAACAGCGCCAACAAGATGAACAGCTTACTCATGTCGCACACTTATTGCTGAAACGAAAACGTAGAGAAGCGTGATAATATAAAGGTAAGTTCTTATATAGGACAATTTCCAATGTCCAGGACGGCTAAAAGTACATTACACGTTACTCCTTGACAGATCGGTTCAAACGAACACCATTTCGACATCACTGGAAAGCATCCAGAGACACGGCAACACATGCGCGAAGACTATTCGTAAACAAATATCGATCACTGTCTGTGTAGTCACATTGATACAGGCGAGTGAACTGTCTCTATAGTCACATTGATACAGGCGAGTGAACTGTCTCTGTAGTCACATTCATACAGGCGAGTGAACTGTCTCTATAGTCACATTGATACAGGCGAGTGAACTGTCTCTATAGTCACATTGATACAGGCGAGTGAACTGTCTCTATAGTCACATTCATACAGGCGAGTGAACTGTCTCTATAGTCACATTCATACAGGCGAATGAACTGTCTCTATAGTCACATTCATACAGGCGAGTGAACTGTCTCTATAGTCACATTCATACAGGCGAGTGAACTGTCTCTATAGTCACATTCATACAGGCGAGTGAACTGTCTCTATAGTCACATTCATACAGGCGAGTGAACTGTCTCTATAGTCACATTCATACAGGCGAATGACCTGGAGCAATGCAGAGTGAACGATCTTGCCCAGGGTTTAACACGCCGCGGCAGCTCCGGATTCAAACCCGGGTTCACTTAGTCGTGTGTCCGAAGCTATAGCTACTGAGTGCGCCACTGCGCTACTATAGGCCGCAAGGAACATTGTATCTATTCTATAGTAAAACCCATCAAAGTTGTTTGATGAAGCAACTGAGGAAGGCCTTGAAGGGTCATACGCAGTGTTCACGCATACAGCATATTATACGTTGTATATGCACGACAAAATCCAACACAGAACACTGACCGAAGATTTAAACAGCCAAATTGTGCACTAGTAAGAGGGAATGTGTTGCATTATTCAAAATAGCTTCGTAGTTATGTTACTGGTCAGGTAGAATTGTGATTCGTTATTCGAATTAGTTTCGTAGACATTTAAAAGTGTTGGTCATAACATTATCCATATTGTAAAAACAAATGAATTTTCACCCAATGCAAGAGCAAACGTATGCTCTGTTGTCTAAAACATGCGTAATGCTTTTAGAAAAAAAACGACTGTAGCTTACCGTTTCAAATGAAAGATTCCGTCTCCTCTCAGTGTATTCTGAAAACCGCTGCATAGGTGGAGACTTTATATAAGCAGTTAAATACGCCATAATTGGTTAACCCGATAAACACCCCGTTGTTTGTGACGTACATTCTAAAGGACAGGTCACCAACATTAAAATGTCATCTATCTTCGAAAAACATGCATTGAAAACGAAGATATATTACCAGAAATGTGTTGACAGTAAGATAAACAGCATTTATCCACGGGCTTATAACCTTTGGTTCGCAAGAGGAATAACGGTCTATCAAAAAGCATGTTTCATTGACTACAAAAAACAAGTTTTACACGGACATTAAGCATCATTAATAGCGACGTGCGTTCAAAGGAAATGTCGAAGGTAGTACCGTCGTAGGGGGCCAAGCCCAAGGTCGGACGACGTCAACTCTGTCAGTTTCTTGCAGTGTGCACCAGGGTCCCACGTTTAAAGCTTCCCAATCATTTCGTTTTGCCCATCGCCAATCCTTTTCTTTCATGTCCAGTCGCGTTCTGTATAAATAGGTCGAGTAATAAGCGCAGTTTGCTTAATAAAAGAATCATTAATTATTTTTTATTTGTTTAAACTGGGCGGTCACGTGCAGGATCCGAGATCAGCGATCCAGGCACACTTCGATCGATCACGCGAGATTTTCAAGCTACAGTCTTTTCCGGATGTCACGATAACACAGATGTGTGGTTCAACAATTTGCTACCGAAGCTTTTAACTTTTTCTGAGTTTTCTGTTTATTTCATAAAAACGGAGGCACATATATGCATAAACGAATTAGCATATCACATGGGATACTTCGTAGGTTTGCGTTTTCGTGAAATTAGTCTCAAACGCGAGGAGCAAAAGTAATCGAACTGATAATAGATTTTTAAGCTTATTCGTAATGGACTTGCCAGAAATATCGCTGTGTTTGAAACAGTAGTGCAGGCAATGCATTGTACAAATAAATTATATTGCTTAATGCTCCAGATTGTCTAACAGTATGACGATGTCTTCATTTATATATAGTAACTCATGTGTGAAGTTCTGCATAATTGTGCTGGTTAGCCAAAGAATCGGACAAATATAAAAGGTTTAATTGATTCAAAGAAGTATGTTTTTTACACGGACGTTGAGCATCATCGAATACTACGGTGTAAACTGTTAATTATATACTTGACCCAGATTATAAGCAATATTGTCAGTTTCATTGAAAACATAACAACTGGAGCGGAACGACACCCTACTTCGTGATACGATATGTATCGCGATACAAAGGTCACGATACGATACGTTTAATATAAGTAACGGTAAGTTCTTATATAACATATTATTACGGTAAGTTCTTATGTAGCACGGACTGGTGAAGGCGCTTACTTAATTTACCATTTACTCCCTGACATACGTGTGTAATCGTACGCCATCTCGACTTGTCTGGGAAGCATCCAAACACGCTGCAATTAATGCATACAAATAAAAACTCGAAGTACACAAATGTCCACCACTGTCTATAGGCTAGTGAAATGCTTAGCTGTTCCTAGATGTGTTGAACACATGGTAAATCCAGATGAAATAACGATTGACGATTCGGAAGCAGAATGTTGCTTACGAATATTTCTCTTACGTGGACAAGGCAAAGATATTGCAGATGTCACGTCGTCCCTATTGCCAATAATGTCACATTGATAGTTTGTATATAGATTCGAATTAGATACTATAAACTATTACATGTTATAACTCGATGTGTTATCGATGCACAGACGGTTGTGGCTTGTTGTTTCACAAAAGTGGCGCGAATGCTATCCATATCGCATACCGCAACGCATCACGATACTGATATCGTATATCGTGCACCGTTGCGTGCGGTGTGTATCGCGAGACACCGGTGCATTGAGGTATCGTTCAGGCTCTAGTAACAACACTGATAATATGGCCCAATCTAGGTGGTTCAGTTACATTTGTCAAAATAATGGAATGATTAAACGTTGTGGGTGTGACATTGTGAAGCAGCATTGTCACGGAAGACCTTTCTTGTAAACCAGCTGTGAACAAGTGCCTATCAAATGTATGTGAAACATATAATATCAGTCTTAGCCCTCACCCTAACCCAAACCTAAACCTAAACCTAAACCTAAACCTAAACCTAAACCTAAACCTAAACCTAAACCTAAACCTAAACCTAAACCTAAACCTAAACCTAAACCTAAACCTAAACCTAAACCTAAACCTAAACCTAAACCTAAACCTAAACCTAAACCTAAACCTAAACCTAAACCTAAACCTAAACCTAAACCTAAACCTAAACCTAAACCTAAACCTAAACCTAAACCTAAACCTAAACCTAAACCTAAACCTAAACCTAAACCTAAACCTAAACCTAAACCTAAACCTAAACCTAAACCTAAACCTAAACCTAAACCTAAACCTAAACCTAAACCTAAACCTAAACCTAAACCTAAACCTAAACCTAAACTTAAACCTAAACCTAAACCTAAGCCTAAACCCAAACCCTAACACTAACACTAACACTAACACTAACCATAAATCTAAACCTTATTCCACATAAGAGCAACCACAATTGGGCAATTGTACACAGCTGGATAGCAAGAGCGGTCTTCCCGTTTTCGCAGAGTGTACGGCATCGGGAGACCATTTCGAATGCTGCTGAGTATAATGTTTTCACCCTGAAACCCTTAATGTCAATGACAATGACAAATATCAGGCAGAATGTCATTTGCTGGTAAATTCTACACAAATCCGTCTGAATTGTCGGATATTTAGATAGACAGAAAATGCACCCGTTAGGTCTTTATCGTCAAACCGTCCGACGCAACTCAGAAACTCAGAAATAAATAACAACATATTACCCTAGAACAACCCTGAGCATCGAGTCAGAAACACGTTTCACCTTCTCAAGGGTCTGCTCAGAGAATGTCATTGAAGCAGAACAGCTGAGAACAAATTATGTTTAATACAACCAGTAGTTCATGCATAAATCGTCTCTCCCGTCATGTCAACAGTATTAATTTATATTAATGTGCTTATTGGTAACACGAAGGCATCCTTGAGACGCGTCCTTGGAATCTCGTCGGAGGACCGAATTTCAAACGGCCCAAATTCCAAGCATGTTCAGTCTGCTACGACTTAGCTATGTTCACTGTAAGGAGGACATAACGATTCACAATGATTTGCTCTACGGCGAGCTGACGGCAGGCAGCAGTTTCTTGAACGCCCTCATCTTTTATTTAAAGACATCTGGTACCGTGATCTGAAAATTAGACTTTGATTCTGACATGTGGGAATAAATCGCAACGGAACGGAGCCACTTGGGGCAGGAGGTGAACCTTGCCAGGGGAGAGGAGACGCGGTGTCAACAGAGAGGAGAGCCCGGAGGAAAGACAGGCAAGTCTCTGCCAGACTTCAAGTGCAGCCAGTATACCCCGAGACTGTCACATTAATATGAGTCTGTATAGCCACAGTGGACGCTCTTCCAGATACTGAGGAACTCCACAATACAAATATCCACGGTCTCTCGAGACTGGCATATGCCTATATGACGTAATGATTGTCTGTAAAACATCTTTATGTAAAGAGTAAAGATGGAATTAATGGTAAAAACCATAACACTGAACAACTGCGAATCGCTAAGGCGTCGTCTGTTAAAGTTGATGCATCGGTCTCGAAGAAAGATTTTGGGAATGTTTTCAAATGAGGTAAAAACACTTTCAGCAACAACAGCCAAAGGTAGCATGTCAAATCGGAATTGTCTGACGCACAATAGGAGTTACCATGCCCCGTGACCGTGACCGTAGGGGCGGCATATGTACTGCCTTTGCTGACACTGAAAAGGTGTAGCCAGTAGGTGGTAGCGTGTCGTATCAGAACTGATAGTTTTTACTTAAATGCTTTCACAAAACAACACAATAAAATACAATAACCTTTAATAATCCCAAATGGGAGATTCATGTGGTGTAAATTCACAGTAACAAAACACAATGATATTAGTATTGTATATACAATGGTAATAATCTTATCGTGAGCGCGGATGTTCCACGGTTCATACTCGTTTCACCCAATATAATTCCCGTTCACCTCCCCTTCCCGACCTCACTTGATATAGGTCGGAGAGTGCTACTCAAATGTGAACTTGATGCGTATTGAAATAGCTTCAGAATACACGTTTATCTACAAAACACGGTATTCAATATGACTGATTACTGGATTGTTCATACAATGTACTTAAAGTACATTCTAATACTTTGGACTGAACGTCTGTTTTTGTAATGACTTGACAAGGCATAGTTTTACTTGGAGTTGAACTTGGAATTACAATGTACTTGCCCCAGCCCTTTTAAAAGCCATTCATTCCATTACCCTCAGCCTTAGAAGATAATACAATACGATAACTTCTACTGTACTTAAATATTTTGAAAGCACGCATAAAGGCAACAGTTTGGTCAATCTAGAAATCGATAAGCAGTATCAAAGTTGTTGACAGACGGACGGACACGCCAGGGCGTTACGATGGACAGAGGCAATGTTGACTTAGCCCCGTCAAAACAGTGAGTGACGATACAGCTCAGATTGGGTGAAGCTACAACTGTTGTGTTCAAGCGCGTTATACCTCCCTTGACGACACAACGGGTGCACATATTTGTGGACGGGTAATTTCGGGGGAAATCATCAGAACTATTTATTACTGTAAGCGAGAAAGGTCAGTTGTTGCGACGTTCTCACGGTATCTTGATAAAATGATGTGTTCCACCAATATGTATCTTAGTCAGTACGTCCAAGGAACGTATAATTAGTACATTTACTTTGTCAGAAAGCAACAGAACTGACACAAAAATGTGGATAATAGAATGAACAACCGAGATAACAAGAACCATTCAACCTGGTCGTCTGTGGTCTAACTAAATTGTTATTTCTTGATATTTTATTTTACATACGAACCGATTTCTTGAGTTTTATAAGTTCGATGTGTAGAATGACCTCGTAAAATGTGGCGTAATCATAGTCAATTAGAAGGTCTCTTTCACCATCATGGGCATTATAATCAACGAAGCAGTTAACTTATTGGTAGTCAAGTACCGATAAGTTAACTGCTTCGTTGATTATTTCAGGCTTTTGATTTGACTCGATTTCTATCGGCATTGCATGAAAACTCGTGGTTGTACGTTAAAGGAATCAAGGCATGTCGACATTTTAGTGATACAGTACCTAGCTACACGAACGGCTAGATGTTATGTCGGCAATGAAACAGAGTACACACTGACACGCTACTGGACGGCATGGTGAGAATCTCGGTAACATAAGAGACACGTCCAAAGAACGTTTTTTGGCCTGCTACGTCTTGTAAGAACAATTATGATAAAAAGGAAATATATGGAAGCCTCTAGTATCATCCATGTGCGTGTTGAAGGCAATATATTCCACCTCAGGTCACACCAGTATACGACGTCAGTAGCGTTTACTTTTACAATGAATGACGTTTTTCTGCAACGCCTCCTGCATCTCCATGAGCCACCTCTTTGTCCGGTGCAGTTTTTCAAGCCGTTTTTGTGAGTTTTTGGTTTATGTTATCATTTGTCTGGGTACGTTATATGACATTTATGTGCAGGGGAATAGAGAACATACAATAAAGCCTGTGAATTTCAAAGATTCGTTTGACACTGCAAATGCGTACGTTTTGCGAACATATTATATAAAGATGTCGTCTTTGATTCCTACCGCATACTCGGAGTATGCTGTGAGACGCGGCTGCGGTCACATCGGAAGAGATCACGTGACCTATGGCTACAGCAATGGACAACGTCGAAAAGGCGATATTTCTTCGAATGTATTATAAACATTTGTTGTACAAAACAAGTCTTAGGCGAAGTATTGGCATTGCGCTTAACCACTGTTAGACTCGTCGTTGTGTACGGCGTGTGAGTTAGGGTTAGGCTTAGGGCGTGTGAACATACATTTAACACATTTTCGAAGTCCGATTCATCGGCATTGTCCGTTGTTCTAACCCGGTGTCACGGAAGCTCTGCGGGTGGAACAACGGACACGTTTGACGTCGTCCTCAACGCGTCGCGTTTGAGCTGGTACGAAAGACGGCACGCGATAGCATCTTCTCATGATTCACAAAAAACGAAAAGAACGCGATATGAACCTCTTTGTTTTTCATGGCTTCTGAAACCTAACGATGTGCGGAACACGTAGACCCGCGGTCGAGAGGGTCCTCCTACTGACTGAGAGTTTCCTTTTCTAATAAATCTTAGTCATGTACAGTTTGCGGATTTTTTTCGTGACCGTAGAAGATACGCCCTCATGGTCAACTAGTGAATAAATGAATGAGTGGATGAGTCAGTGTGTGTTTATGTATGTACGCCTACGTAGATGCATACATACGTATACGCCCGTCGCCCGCACACTTCCCTCCATGCCAGTTCGAATTTCTCCATTTATTATAGGATTTACCATGGCTCATGGGTAGGGCGTCGGACTCTCGATTAAGAGGACCCGGGTTCGAACCTGTGCTGTGGTGTTAAAACCTTGGGCAAGTTTTCTCACTCTACAATGCTCCAGTCCACTCAGCTGTGTAAATGTGTACCTGGCTATAGATAAGTGGTAGATATGTGTACGAGCAGCCTTCGCGCATTAATTGTAGCATATGGCTGGATGCTTCCCAGAGAAGTTGAGATGGTGTTTGATTGAACAGGTCTGCCATGGAAGTAATGTGTAAAGCGCTTTGAGCAATCCTGATTGGATACGGCGTTATATAAGAATTTACCTTTACCTTTACCTTTTTACCTGTTATATGCTGTGTTGGTGATGGAGGTCATAGCGAAGTCTAAGGCGCCGCCAATGAATGCCGATGTGTTACAAATTACGAGAAATACAAATTTCATTGGGAGGTCATTCAGGGTCATGCCTAGTTTCTTTAGCTTCCGTCCACGTGTTATACAGATGCCGACTTTGACTCGAGCGTGTGCAGGCAGTTACGCGTGTTGAGGACTGCAGTGACACCTGGCGAATGCAAACGATGCACATCTCCATGTCCGCGATAATTAGTGTAAGCCGTAGGTAAGACGCTAGATAATACTGTTTTGTGTTGTGATGTAACGCTGGTAGTATATCAGCCAAAATAAACACCCAGAAATCTATTTTAAATAGTTATCAGTTTATCCGGTTCTTAAACAATGGTTTCTTTTTGTAATTCAGTGGTTAGGATATTTTATATACTTTCTTTTCGATACAATGATTTGGTTTTACTAATTTGTTAGCACTTCTACCGTTAAGCGTGATCATGTGACTAGCGAAATCGCCAAGATTCGGTGCGAACAGCAATCGGCAGGACATGGTAAACTGCGGGTACCACCGATGCAGTGACGTAATTCACGTTGTCGTTGTCATAGCAACCCCGCCGATTAGCGTCACTGGTTCCGTCGCCGGTGTTTTTTCCGTATGGGATGTTCAGCCGGTAGGCGTCAGTCCCTTTGCCCTGGCCTGGCATTTGCAAGACGTACTATGTCGTTGTAATACTGCATTGTCCCCCGGACGTGGGGGGTGTCATAATGCCGGGAAATATGGGTGATTCGCAAAACGTACGTAGCACCAGGGTATTAAACTAGCGGCAATGCCAATATGAATATGGCTATAAGTATAACAAGTCAATGACTAGCTCAGACTAGGGTGTTATTATAATATCATGGCGGTATTACCGGGTAACTATTTTATTTTTGGGTTCATATTTATCGGTCACATTACCTGTATAAACGTTTTACGTAACTCGTCACTATCGCGGGATAGACGTGTAGGGCAAGCGACATTGCGACAATCTCTAATATGTGTAATGATGCGATAAACGTTGTACGCCGACGTATATTTGGAAAACATGTAAACAATCTTTAATGATGCAATATAGGTTTAGAAACGTCGCGTATGCCTACGTTTATTTTGGAAAATAATATCTCGCCTATAGCAAAAGCCTGGATGAGGCGTTTCCTTATTATTACCAGTTAGATATTAACGTTTGATGGCTGATAATTATGAAACTCGTTATTCATCCTCAGTATTTCATTTGGCGATAGGATTAGCCGGTGTCTGTAAAACCTCAGTCATGGACATGTTGGGATTCTGGGACCCCAGGAGTTTGCAGTTGGAGGTATTTGGAGAGTTTAGAGTGTTTTTGTGAGAGTTGAAAGATCCTGCAATTGGATGAGTTATGAGCGCTTCATGTCTGAAGATAGATTCATTTGGTGCAGTTCGCGAGATGCATTTTGATGATTTAGAAGACCTCGCCTCCCACTTTCACGCCGTCCCAACGCCACTGAGTAATATGGCCGAGACAAGTATTTTTATGTAGACTAAATCTGTGTGGCTTAACATCTTGCTGGCTCTGATAACTCACATGTGATCGTGCACGTGTTGTTTCCATGAGCAGGAATGCAGCGAACTGAAGGGAAATGCTCACGTGGAAGAGGTCGAAACCGTCCCAACTGCTCCCTCGGAGGGCGTACACGCTATAATGGTAAGCACGCATCCTCAATCTTTAGTCCGATGTGTCCGCTATACTTAGATAAAATCTTAAGAATATCCATCATTATATTATGATCTGCTAAACATTTTAGGTGATATTACAACACCCAACATATCGCCACATTCTGAAACACA